>RJWJ010022060.1:0-26907 GCA_004363605.1 Indri indri | reverse complement strand
TGGAAATAAGCAATTTTTCTCCAGTTCCCTATGTGAACAAAACATGTTCAGTGTCTATGGTAAAAGGTCCATTGTGATTTTTGAATAGATAGAGAGTATGAAATATTAAGAGAACAGGCTCCACCTATCGATATTTTTATTGATACATTTGAGCATGCTGACTAAATATATACTGGTGCCATTATTTTCAATATGAAAGATTTCACACTGCAATAAGCCTGTAATTAGAGTTTTGAGATTATCATCTGTGGCTGCTTTATGATAAGTACACCAATTCCCTTGAAACGTGGGAGGTGCCTCCTGCCTGCACCACTGATTTTATGAAGGTTCATAATCTGTGAATACCATCGAATTTAAGCTTGCTTTATATGACAGGCAAACACCTAATACACCACCACAAAAATCACATTAGATCCTTACTCCTAAACACACATACACACATTATTTATGGCACTTCAGGGTTACTTTTTCAATTGTTTTAATTCACCTCAAGGGATTGATAATGAGATAAAGAGCTTTTTACTACTTAATCACATTAAGAACCTAGTTTGAGTCTATAATGAGTACTGATGTTTAGTTTGAAAATATTGTTGTCTGCAGTCCACTTTCTCTTTGAACTGCCTATGTTTTAAATAACATGCATTTTAAATATTATGAGACTTTTTCATGCTAATAACTTTTTGAATTAGTGACTGGCTGGAAACATACATAGTGATGATTTACTCTATTTTAGATCTTAATGATCTATCTTCTTTAAATTGTAAAATTAGAATAAGAAATAATTAACCCACACCATGTATGCATACATATCATCAAGATTATTTGACTAGAGAAAGTTGACCAAAGTTTAGTGTTTACTTCAACACTCATGCTATAAACAGGCACAGTTCTCTACTAAAAACTAAACTTCTAAAAGTCTCCACTAAATACTAAAATATATTTTGAATAGCATTCAAAGAAATTGGTACCAGTTCAGTTAGTGGCTGCTACAAAGACCTTATGATCTCAAAGTCAAATAGTGTTTATATAATACAAGGCCCTCACAATGCAGTTAAAGTAACAGACTGATGCAGATGTAGCTATATCTAAACACAGACACACAGATGAGTATAGATATGTTGATATATATATTCTTTTCTCAATAGTCTCTCTTTAATGAATTTGGGATGGATAAACCAGGATCCGGTGGGGAAAAAATCCCAAGATTCTATGAACACTATTAAATATTATAGACATAATGACCACTTAAGATTCCACTATCTGTTACAGAATTCATGCAGATGATTTTTGCTAAGTTCACCAAGTCCTCCATTGAGTCATCAGAAAGGACATTTCAAGGCTAGATTCATAAATGAACAGAGAAGGGAACAATTTCCTGCCAGTGCCCTCACTCTAGGAAAAGGACACAGAGATTAATACCAATATGAAATTTAAAAAATGTAGCTAAACATTTGTCAAAATGGAACTGTCTCTTTGAAAAGTGGCACTTTGTGACTCTCCTGGTATCATGTCTCCACATTCCACATTCTGCCTCAATCAGTACTGATCTGTCAGTGGAGAAGAGGGATTCAAGTGGAGCATTAAGGTGGGAGTAAAGAAAGATGGACATTGATACAAAAATTCCAAGGACAGACTAACATGGAAAATGATTTACCAAATACAAGCAGGCCGTAGGATACATAATTAGATGAGAAACTCAAAAAGAATGTGTAAGGGACCCAATGTAGCGAAGAAGCATGAATCAGTGATGCTGCTATTTGTTTCATGAGTCTCTGCCATGCAAACTGGGCCCTCATCAAAGCAAGAGATACTGTACTTTGTTAGAGCACGGGATTACAACTCATCATCAACATTCAGTTGCTAAATAATGGAGCTTTCCTTGTAGACAGAGGTTGGCAAGAATGTGACCCAGAAGAAATGACCAAGGCAGGGAGATGAGAAAAAGGCAGTCAGAGTCACTGAAACCCCCGTAAAAATGTGAGAGTGTTTTTAGCAGCAGCCAAATCATGACTCAGGGATAAGGAATAAAGGTGATTTTTAAACATGTGAACACTGCTGGATTTTTCAGTACTGAAATGTATTTTCCTTTGCCTTGACATCAAGATATTTTGAAATATGTACAATTTTAAAAGAAATGATTAAAGCAGCAGGCATTATGCTAATAAATAAACAAACATACAAATTCACGCACACACTTGCACACACTTTCTCTTTGCTCAACTCCCGCTGTTCCTCATTTTTTTCCCCTTCCTACTAACAGGTAGGATTTCTATGGTTAGAAAGTGATGAACATGTCTCAAATTTTCTGGTGTTGAAAATGAACAGATTTATGTAAGCATGTCTATTTCCTGCTAGCGTCTAGCTGAAAGGACAATTTAATGGTTTATTGGTTTAAATGGCAGGAACATGAACTCGACTAATATTTTACTCCAGATCATTTTCTGGATAACAGTCATGAGTCAATTTTTCATTGTAAATATCTCTGCAAATCAGTTTAAAGCAGAAATAATTTCTTTAGAATTAAAGAAAGGAAAAAGCTACCCTCCCCCCCATTCTTATTCCAATTTTCTGAGTACACTGGTTTTGTATTTAGGCTCTTTCCCTCAGTGCCAGGCATCCAGGAACACTTAATAAATGTTTAGGGTGATATATATAGTACTGTGTCAACAGGCCCCTCAGAGGTCAAGAAAGTTATGATAATGGTTTTCCCAGGGTCAGTTTCTATACTAAATATTCATCAGTTGTTAGATCATATTTTGTTTTGAGGGATTTATAGCTTAGTTTTTGGTAGATTGTTTTCTGAATTGTCTTTAGATCATGGAATTAGATTTGTTTCCTAGTTTCAAATATTATTTATCTATTGCACAAAACAAATTGTATTAATTCACATCTCTCATCTTTAAAAATTAGATTTTCCTTTTTATAAATTTGCCATTAACAAATTAGCTAATTAAGAACACTAAATATCAGCTTGACTCTCAGTTTAAAAGTTTCTATTTTCAAAATGAAATGTGATAACTATCTACACCATATGGCCAAATATATTTTCCTCTTTTTTCCATTAACATTTGTAAGCACAGACAATGCAAGTGGATACCTTGTATAGTACGACATCTAAAGATAACTTTTTTAATAGTATTTATTGGATCCAGTAAGAACACACACACTAAAAAGTTGGGACATTTTAAAAAATATAGTAAAGCAAACTTTACCATATTTTATTTTTAATTTGATTTTATTAAGTTTGTTAAGTTAAATCTAAAAGAATAATTTACCTAATATGAAATATGTAGATATGAATTATCCAGCAAAGAGAGGACATTGTAGACGTTCTGATTTATTTTACTGAAAGCTGGGAAGTTTTTATTTTATTCTTTTTATGCCTCTGGGTTCTCTGTAAAGTACACAATATACAAACTATGTAAGTGCAATACATCCCACTCTCTACTAATATAACTAAGAAATTGTGTTCAATCAAAGCTTATTTGTCTAGCATTTTCGACAAATATAAATGCTGATTCTTGATATTTTATTTTCATAAAAGTGCCCATCAAGTATAGGAGAATTCAACAATTCTTCTAAATTACTGAAGAAAATACAAATTTTTCCCAGTATTATTTTAGTGTTGAAAAAATTCACATACAGCACTTTTTCTTTCTAAAGGCAATCTATACATAGCATGTGTGGTAATTATTTTTAAGCAGTGTACTTGACTAACCCACCAATCGTATGCTTTAACAATGTTTGAGCATATTGTTTATTCTACATTTATTGTAATAAAATATTATATTACTATATTAAATATCATATTTACATAATACTTAGACCCTTGATGGAAAATACCACTATCTGAAACATGATATGTTGGCTTTTAGCAAAATAAAAGTATTACATTCTAATAAATTCTGACTCTTCAGTGGCTCCATTACAAAAAATAACTTGATTAAAAGCTACAACCCAGGACCATTTGTTCTTCTATTTTTGTTTTTTGTGAATCTGGAATACAACAAGAAGACAAATCACATAAAGTTCGAGACTCAGCAACTTTTACAATTCCGATTATGGTAAAATTGTTTATTCACTGTTTCAAATCATGGGATATATTTTGAGTCAAGACACATTTTATTTTTAACACTGTCCTTTGGAATCTGTGGTATTTGGGATGCTAAGAAATGCATACCGAAATTCATTGTTTACTTTTTTCTTCTTAACTGAGTATATGAATTCATATGTATGCTCAGTCAATTCTGAGGGATAATTCATAAGGAGTCCAGTATCAGTGAATAAGGCTATGCTTCTAATTTGACACTTGTTCCCATATGCTTTAATCAGTTGAAAAGTTATCTAACTCAAAGGCTTCTTACTACAGAATCTTAAAATTAACTCAGCCTACTTTTACGCTTTTCAGGTGGGCTAACATCAACAGTTCTGATAATAATTTACCTATTGAAACACTAAAGTGATTGAGAATATAGAGGTACTTAAGACTTTTAAGTCTTTAAGTACATCCACTGAACAGAAAATAAAATCTACACTGGTAAGAAGGATGGATGATTTTTTTTCTAATTTATAATCAGAAGGGATGGAGTCAATTGAATAATCAATTTAAATAAGCTGTACAAGAAGAGAGCCATTTAAATCATTCAAAATAAAATTAGCTGGGGTAAAAGTGTTTTAACAAAAATATCCTACACTTATTACTGTCTTCTGAGCTTGCCAAAAGAGTACAAAATTTCATTGGTTAGACTATTTTGTGGGCTCTTCTCAGGGTATTGAGCAATACCTATAGTAGACTTCCATGATGTCACTCAGAGAAAAACTGATTTTTAAATCCTCACAATGAAACAAGCAGAGAGAAGACAATTCTTAAAGGGAACTTTGGCTATAATGTTGATTCTTAAAAGCAATTGTAACCATTTATTTACTGAGCCAACATTTAGGAATTTTCTAAACAATTACAAATTCAAAATTTTCAAGTTAGTCTACTAGTGAACTTTAAAGATAATAATAAATTGCAATATAACTATTACCACAGTCTCAGTATGTATTCATGATATCCCAGAAGTTAGTTCACTAAGGTACTATTAAAATTCTTTTGGAAAGCCCCAAACCATGGAGTGGTTTTTGGCCTCCCTGAAATTTTGATTGCCTTGGGAGGAGAAGAAGAATGTATAAAATTTAGAACCCCCTGAGAACCCATCTCTGTATTCATCATAGGTCAGTAGGAGAATTCTATCAAGGACTTGTGGATATCAAGTTGTTCTAATTACTCATTGATTTGAATATGCCTTTAATAAAACATATTCTTGAATATTATTGAAAAATGGCCTTAGTGAATTGAAGATTCATTAATTTGAACATTATATGCATGCATGTATTTTACAGTATTCATAATTATTTGCCCGATGTTTTGTAATTTGCAACATTAAAAATACACAATTTTAGTAAAACAATGTTTATCTTTACAATATTTTTAAAATGAAAGTTTAAGTAAATCATTTTACATTATGGTTATACATATGTTAATATTTGCCTACATGGATTTTTATAGGAACACGGTCATACCATATATAAAGGTGTTCTTATAACTGCCAGAAATGATATTTATTGGAAATTATATACATGCCTGTTTCTTCCATTTAATCTATTTCAATTTCATGAAGTGTATTATACACACACTCTGGACAAAGGCTTGGTTTACACTTCTTAGAATACATAGAATAACTTCTACTCAATTTATTATCTTATGAGAGGACAACTAACTAAGCCTCCAACATAATTGTAATAAAACATAAAAAGAGGAAATGCTTAAAGCATGTCTAAAAAATATCCTAAAATAATGTATGGAGAAAGGAAAATTATTTTCTATAAGTTTCAGAAGATTTCACTAAAAAGTGGTATTTGATGTGATCCTTGTTTGATTTTTGTTCATGTTTTATTTAAGTATAGGTTACAAATTTTAAATACAGTAAAATATGCAAGTATTAAGAGCACAGCTAGGTGATATAGTCCATATGTATACATTTATTTGTGATCACCAAGTAGATCAAAGTATAAAATATCTGTCACCTTCATGTCCTTTCCTGCCAATGCCATCCACCCCCCTACCCCAGTGATAACCACTACTTTGACTTCTACTACAGATCAGTTTTACCAACCCTTAAACTTAGCAAGAATGAACTTATACCTACACTATATGCACTTTTCCATCTGGCTTCTTTCACTTGACATAATGTATCTGAAATTCTTCCACTTTACTGCATATATGAGTAATTCCTTCTTGAATTGCTGAATAGTGTTTTCTTATATTCTCTAACTGGAGGTTATTTGAGTCGTTTCCATTTTAGCACTACCGTGGAAGAATCTTTCGTTAACATTCTTTTACAAGTATGCTTGTAGACATAAATAATTGTTTCTCTTGGGTATATTTTTAGGAGAAGAGTTATTGAGTCACAGACTAGATATATGTAAATAGTTTTTCATAGCGGATTAATCATTTTACATGCCTTTCCATGATATGTGAGCATTCTGCTAGTTCCACATCTTGCCCCCACTTGACATTCTGCTGATCTTTTTAATTTTCACCTTTAAAATGCTTGAGTAATCATATTTCCCTATGATTTTAATTTGTATTTTCCAGATGACCAGTGATATCGAGTGTACTTATACATCTTTCAGATACATTCTTTGGTGAAACACTTGTTCAACTTTGAATACTCTTTCAAAAATTAGGTAGAAATGAGAGAGAGAGAGAGAGAGAGAAAGATAGAGATGGATGACAAAAATGAAGTTAAGGATACAACATTCAAAAACTTAGTCACACACACACACACACACACACACACACACACACACACAGAATCTGTTAAAATGATAGCACTTTTTCCCACATATTAAATGATTGATAAATTCATAAATATTACAATAAATTTGGCACTCTTTTCTTTGAAAAGGGTCAGAAGTTGGCTTGCAGAAGTGGGTGTCAAAAAGATTGCAGTTTGTGATCATCATGAATTGGTAGGAGGGTTATCTGAAATCTAATGGAAAACTGTAATACCAGACGGGGATGTGTGGCTCATAGCGCACACAGTGAACTGAGGGAGCTGGTGGGTGTTTGGTTTTTTTTTTTTTGATGGGGAGTGTAGTATTATACGGCCCCATTCAACTAGGTGCAGTTTTTTTTTCTTTTTTTAAATAGTGTTTCTTGCACGAGAAATTACACATAAGCAAAGGCAAAATTTGTGTTATGCTCAAATTGTTCCCTAATGTATCAAATATGTTGGAACAAATCCTTGTTTTCAGAGCAAGTGTTAGAGCAGAACTTACTGCATATCCTTTTGAATATAATTTCTAAGATTCACGAGTAATAATGTAAAACCTTGGGCTAATTGAATTAACAAATGTAAAATCCTCAGGTACGAAAATGAAGGGTTGGCAAACATTTTCTGTAAAGGGCAAGGTAATAAATACATAGAGCTTTGCAGGTGATAAGGTCTTCACTGCAATTACTTAAATCTGCAGTAGTGATGCAAAAGTAGCCACAGGCAATGTGAAAGTGGCTGTAAGTGGTTGTGTTCAATAAAATTAAAGTAACCCCCACCCCTTTAACCACTGGGTATAGCTTTCCAAAACCTGCAGCAGATGCCTAAAACCATGGATTTTACCAAACACTATATATACTATATTTTTTTGATCTGATAACTTAGAGGGCTCTAAGTGACTAATGGGTGGGCAGTGTCCATAGAATGGATCTACTGGACAAAGGTGTGATTCATGTTCTGGGCCAGATGGAGTAAAATAATAAGAGATTTCATCAGGCTACCCAGAAAGATGCTCAATTTAAAAACTTATGAATCTGGAATTTTCCATTTAATATTTTTGCTCTATGGTTGACCACATGTTACTGAAACCACAGAAAAGGAAACTGTAGATAAGGGGATACTACTATTTTTACAAAAGCAGATGGCAGGAAGAGTTTATGAATATTTGCTGTTTACTTTTACATGCTATTGAGAGCTATGACTTGGGGGTATTAATAAACTTGCATATATCTATGATTAAAGGAGTGATTATTTCTAAAAAAAAAAAAAAAAAAAAAACCAGAAAGTAAAAAGCGATTGATGTAACTACAGAAAGCTTAAAATGTTTACATAGGACACTTTGCCTTGTATCATCCAGTTTTCTCTGTGAAATAGAAGTCATAAGTTATATTGCTAAAATTTACAATTAATAGTGATTGAGGCTATACTAAGAACAATTGTGATAGAAAAAATACTGCAATTGTTTGTGTAAGGTACTCTAATTTTTTTTTCAAGGAAAAAGGAGAAGTTTTAACCTAAAGTCTCAATTTATCCAGAATATGAATGAGTACAGTGAAAGACAAAACTTGAATGCTTTTAGAAAATTGTGGAGAGACGTAATTTCATTTTCCTTGATTTATGATACTTGTGTCTGAAAAAGGCTATGAAATATGTTAAAATTTTGGAAAAATTGATACAATTATGGGCTAATTCACAAGATAATTATGTTAAAAATTGGAGGAAGAAACTCATAAAATATTTATTGTAAGAAACTATGTTCATCCAAATCTAGAATTTGTCTTTTCCTGTTAAAATAGTAAATTGGTCTTAGAAATCTTAATGAGGGCTAGTGAAATGTGTTTTTTTATATTCTGTGTAATATGCGAGCATCACAGAGAGTCCGAGTCTCACCAGAATGTTTGTCTCCATTTTGCAGTGACTTTATCAGGTGTTTGATTATTACAAAATATAATGATACTTTTTAAAGAATTAAAAATCAAGAATAAAGTCTTTGCACTTGTGTTAACAACTTTATATTTATTTTAAAATATTTTATTGTTTCTTTGATTGAATATGTAACCAAGTCATTAAATCTCGGGTATCTATGAGCATATTTTAATCTAGCAATCAAATCTCCTGACAATTCTTTTGATTTTACCTTTTCAAGATCAGAACTGATAAAAAATGTATAAATAAATAAAAACAATTCATGATGTTCTTTACCTCTAAAATTAACTTCGAGATTTCCCAGAAGGATGTAAGAAAATGAAATATTTTATATGTTACATTATAAAAATAAAAATGGTAGATATAATTAGACTTGTTTGGTATGCTCTATACTTTTTAGTTAGCTTAATACTATTAAGATCCATGTGGAAAGAGTTGCTGATGCAAAAAAGATGCTGAACCTTTCAAAGATTAAATTTGTATAAGTAAAATATTTTTAATATAAATATTTAAGAGGTATCAGTCTACCAGACTTTAAGCTGTACTACCAGGCTACAGTAACTAAAACAGCTTGGTACTGGCACAAGAACAGAGCCATTGACCTCTGGAACAGGACTGAGAATCCAGAGATGAAACCATTTGCATATGGTAATCTAATCTTTGACAAAGCTGACAAAAACAAACACTGGGGAAAAGAATCTCTTTTCAATAAATGGTGCTGGGAAAACTGGATAGCCACATGCAGAAGATTGAAACTGGACCCCCACGTCTCACCTCTCACAAAAATCAATTCAAGATGGATAACAGACTTAAACCTAAGGCATGAAACCTTAAGAATTCTAAAAGAAGATGTTGGGAAGACCCTTTCAGACATCGGCCTAGGCAAGGAATTCTTGAAGAAGAACCCCAAAGCAATCGCTGCAGCAACAAAAATAAATAAGTGGGATCTAATCAAATTAAAAACTTCTGCACTGCCAAGGAAACTATCACTAGAGTGAATAGACAGCCCACAGAATGGGAAAAAATATTTGCTCTCTACACATCTGATAAAGGGCTGATAACCAGAATCTATCTAGAACTCAAAAAAATCAACAAGAAAAAATCAAACAACCCCATCAACAAATGGGCAAAGGAAATGAACAGAAACTTTTCAAAGGAAGACAGAATAATGACCAGCAAACATGTAAAAAAATGCTCAACATCTCTAATCATTAGAGAAATGCAAATCAAAACCACAATGAGATATCACCTAACCCCAGTGAGATTGGCCTCTATCAAAAAATCCCAAAACAACAAATGCTGGCAAGGATGTGGAGAGTCAGGAACACTCTTACACTGCTGGTGGGACTACAATTTAGTGCAACCTCTGTGGAAAAGAATTTGGAGATACCTCAGAAAGCTAAAAATAGAAATACCATTTGATCCACCAATAGCACTATTAGGCATCTACCCAAAAGAGCACAAAACATTCTGCGATAAAGACATCTGCACCCGAATGTTTATGGCAGCACAATTCACTATTGCAAGGATGTGGAAACAACCCAAGTGCCCGTCAATCCATGAGTGGATTATTAAAATTTGATATATGTTTACAATGGAATATTACTCAATCATAAGAAATGACAGTGATCTAGCACCTCTTATACTTTCCTGGATTAACTTAAGCCCATTATCCAAAGTGAGGCACCACAAGAGCAGAAGAATGGGATCCACTTGTACTCGCCATCAAATTGGTACTAACTGATCAACACTAGGTTGATCACATGGCAGAAATACTCTCTAGGGATTAGGGGGATGGGGGGCAAATCTACAACTAAAGGACACGGGGAGCACTAAGAGGGGGAAGGGCATTCCTTTAACCCACACTTGGGTGAAGCAAAGATATAAAGTGTAACTATAATGTTTGTACCCTCACAATACCCTGGAATAAAGAAAAAAAGAAAAGAAAAGAAAAGAAAGCATATAAGAGACCAGGGAGGGGGAAAAAAAAAGATAGCATGTTTTATGGCAAAGATCTATAGACTTGTCGATGGCCTCAGTGCCCATAATATTCTTACATGCAGGGAAAAGTTTTAGCAAAACTTATAATATAATTAAGTACCCCAATAGAAAATTATACCTACTTCCATTCTGATATCATTGGTTACTGTAATAAATTAACCACAGCCTTTCAGTCTCATTATGAAACAGTATTCTACTTATCTCTGATGTTTGTCTGAAGGCTGTGCTGTAAGATACAGGCTGAAAAGTCAGGTGATCCCAGAATAAAATGCAGAATGTGACAAAGAATCTAACTTTATTACAAATATGCAGGGACTATTTGAACTAACTTTATTACAAATATGAAGGGACTAGGGGGAAATTGAGCTGACCTAAGTAACTTTGGAAGTGACTGGTTATTGTAATATTAAGGACAAAAGGAACTATAAATAAGAATTGTTGATAAAGTTGTTTCTCATGAGGGTATGAATTAACAATTCTGGACCATTGTACATTTTCACTGAAATTGAACAAATAAGTGAGTAATAGACGGCTGAAACCAGATTTCTCACTGCGGGTGTGGAAGGCTACAGACAAGCAAGGCAGAAGGCTAAAATGACCCATGTGGTAATCGATTAGAATTGAAGCCATCAGTAGGAGTGTAGTTTATCTCAATACAAACACAGAGAGAGAAATATAGAAATATTTAAGTTCTGTGTATGTACATGAGTGAGTATACACACATACTTTCTTGCTCTGTCATCTGAGAGTATAGAAAAGCAACAACACCCAGTAACTGTGAGCATACTTAGTAACCAAATCTTGGTTACTAATATTAATAAAATTTCCAATTAAAGGAACTGGGATCTTGGACAAAGGACCGACTCTAAGACTAAAGCAAGAAATATACAATATGGGCATAGAGCAGCTTGTACTGTCTAAAAGTAAGGAAGTCTTAAACACATACACATATACACACAATAATGGGGCTATATCAAAGGGAAGGAGCTCCCAGTGGTGAAAAAAAGGAAGTATGTGGGCAAAAAAATAATGTAGTATTGGATTATAACTCAAATAATAAATAGCCGTTAAGTCCATACTAACATAAATAAATAATAGAATAAATAAATATGTGGAGGAGAATTGACAAATCTGTCATGCAAAAAGATCACAAATAATTTATGTAGATGTTCTACCCTCAAGAAAGTTGTAGCAGAAAGTTATTACAGGCTGCATACAATGACTTCCTTCCCATGAATGCAGAATGGAAAAGGGAGAAAAGAATAAATTTGCAGTGGAAAAATCTGACAATATATAGTATTCTTGATTTGATATGAGAGGATGGCAATTTTCCTTTGTGATCTTTCTCAGAAAAATCAATAACCCTGGTTTATCCATAAGAAAAACATGAGACAAATCACTATCAAGGGAAATTCTACAAAATATTGGAAAAGGATTCCTCATAAACTTTTTTGCTAAAAGCTACAAAATTCTGGTGGAAGAAATCAAAGAATATCTAAAAAAAATGGAGATACCTGTTGCATTCCTGGCTTGGAAGGGTCAACTTAATAAAACCCAAAAATAGACAAATGGGACTACATTAAACTAAAAAGATATTTCTAGGTGTTTTATTTGGTGTTTTATTTTAAATATATCTATCTCTGTAGGAAATTTTCATTCATTTCCTGAATTGTTTTTCTGATTTCTTTGAGTTGGTTTTCCATTTTCTTTTGGATTTCATTGAATTCCGTACAACTCATATTTTAAATTTTGTGTCATTTCAGTACTTTCGTTTTGATTGGGATCCATTGCTAGAGAACTGATGTGCTCCTTTGGGGAGGTTCATTCACTCTGATTTTTCATACTTCTGGAATTCTTACACTAAATTCCTTCTCATCTGGAGCAGCCATTGCTTCTGGTTTTGGGATTTTCATTCCCACACTCTTAAGGATGTGTCTGTATCATATATTGAGAAAGGACCCTTGGCTTTGCTCTGGGTACTTTGATGGTGGTCTAGGTTCTGGATGGATACCTTGGTTATAGATATCTCTGGTAGGTTCTGGCACTTTTCTCTCAGAATAGCATCTGAGCTATTTTTTTTTTTTTTTCCATCTAAAACTTTTCCTTCTTTCCAAAATGATTTGGTGACTGATTTCTCTAGTCAGCCATCTTGCCCCTCTTAAAACCAAGCAACTTAGGTATTTTATAAATTAAAAATAATACGGTTCTACACATTTTCCTTCATTGTTTGTACTATTACTACTTTCAAGGGTAGTTTTTCTTTTTAATACAGGATCAGATGTTTGAACAGATCAATTTGATAGTGATGTAACTTTTACTCATGAATAAATAAACTCAGTTTTTAAAAGCCAGAAATGTAATTTTATAATAAAACATGATTTTGTCTGGTTATTTTCCACTTTATTTTTAATCTACCTAAATCCTGAACAAATTTTATAAAGCTTGCAGGTGTAGCAACAGAGAGGTGTGATTTTATCATGTTTGGAATTAAATTGTTGTAACAATTAAGAGGAAATGAGCAATGAAGTTTAAATGAAACTCATTCTTAATTACCAAATCTTTTAGAATTTACATAAAATTACACTCATCTAAAGTCATTAGTTCAGTGATCACTTTTCACATTTTTGTTTAATTTCACCTGGGAGAGGACTGGAAGTGCCAAATTAGTCTATGCTAACTCTACAATTGAGTTCAAAGAAGTAAGAATAGTAAATTATTCATAATGTGAAAAGAAGTTTCTGCAAGGAAAAAATTATAATTAAGTTTCTGAATCTCTCGTACCTAGATAGTATATAAATATTACATGCAACTAGAAGGGCAACTCTTATTAAGACATCCCATGACATCTTTTTGGGTACAGAATATCTGCAGTTTAAGCCATTCATTTAAGGGGGAAGGTATTCTCAAAAATATTCCTAACAGACTGATACCATCTCTTGTATTTTTAAGCATCATTATCAGAAGAAATCCAGCATAAATCAACTTTAAGTTAGTAGGTAAAATTGCTATGGCTCAAAGTATAACATGTTCTACAATAAATATTTTTAAATGTCTTTAAAGACTCCCAAAGGAAGAATTTTAAAATTCTTGTATCTAGAGATCTATGTTTCACTATATTGTTTTTCTCTCTTCTGAGCTAATATAACATTTTTCTTTTATCCCTGCATCTCTTTATTGATGATGAAAAAAGTAATTGAATTAGATTTACATTTCAGAGTCTCTCCTAAATTCTGAAGTTGCACAGGTCTCTGTCCTCAAGGAGCTCATGACCCAGTGGGGGAGGTAGAAATTTTAAAAAGTAATAATGAAACATGCAACAAAAGCATAAATGGATAGATGGCAAAGTCTTCTGGTACCGAAAAGCAAAATAAACTATCAAGTGTTTGGTGGTCGAGGTTATCTAAATATTCTGTAAATTTTTTAATGCTTAAAAAGCCCAGCTCACTGGTATAACTAAAATTGTGTGTGTGTGTGTGTGTGTGTGTGTGTGTGTGTGTGTGTGTGTGTGGGAGAGAGAGAGAGAGAGAGAGAGAGAGAGAGAGAGAGAGAGAGAGATACACAGAGTGAATGTACACTACCCAGCAAGTGGCCTTCTTGCTTAGTCACTTATGTTGGCTTGTTTACTAACTCTACTGTAAGAGATCTTCATTTTCTTTTCCAAAGGCTATATTTTTTCCCTACTCTCCCATGGTCAGTTTATAACCTTCTATTTCAAGCTGTCTGTAGCAAAATCCTCTAAGGAAAGATGGTTGTCTAATGCTTTTCTTCCGTCTTTGAGGTATTGCACAGCTCTCAGCTCTCTGCGGGCCCTTAATCCAGCAGGTAGTCTTGGCTCCAAAGCGGACAGTGTTCTTGTGTCTATACATTGTAATACGGTCTCACCCTATAAGTTGAAACACATTTTTATTCTTTTCTCTAAAAATATATAATGCCCTAATTGTTCTTCAGTTCACTTACGTTTTACTGCTGAATGAGCACAGGAGAGTAACTTAAGATCACAGTCTCATTTGTAACCAAAGGAAAGACTTCTAATCTCACAAGGTCATTTTCAAAGAAAGAACAAGATGATTGAATGGACCTTATTGTAAAATCTTATTATAGTCCAATAGGAAAAAGGTGAAGTGGTTTATTAGTAATCTTCTCACCTAAAGTTTAGGAAAAGCACTTTAGTATTAGTGTCAAATGCTTTTATATTAAACATAGCCACGCATATTTTATGGAACGTTGTATCAGCAGATTAGAGACTACAACATAAAAACATGACAAAGACACCCATTCTAAATTAATGTGAAAGAAAGAAATAAAATGAACTATTTGAGTATGACAAGGCAGTCTACAGGGTTTTCTGTGTGCCATCTTTAGAGGTCTTCACAAGGAAAATCATGACAAGTGCAACAGCATTGCAGTATAAAAGGGAAGAGCAAACTAAGAACAAACACGAAAGAAAATCTAAATCATACTACACTGACAACCCCCAAGTAAAGCCAAAGCCAGTGTCTAAAACTTATAAAACCATGAGAAAGGCAAGAAGTAGTCTTAATAAACTATAGATGCCGCGTGTCTGGTAAAATTGAGTAAGTAGAAGCATATTTACTCTGCTGTTCTCTGTGAAATGTACTGAAAACAATAAAAGTAAGAGAATCTACATTAAAAAAAAATAAAACATGCAAAAGATTTCCTTAAAAAAAAGTCAAAAGACAAATAGCTCTCTTTTGGATAAAAAGTCTCAGTGTTATAAAGATGTCAATAAACTCTAAATTATTAAATTGAATGCACTTGTCATAAAACTTTAACAGATGTGTAGCTCTCTTTGTAGATGATTCTTATATTTCACCTAGAAAAGTAAACAAGTGAGAAAAATTAGAGAAAAAAATCTAAAAAGGGAGATTGGGTTAGGCATTACTCATCATAAAATACAGTATAAAATTGCATTATTAAAATAATATAGCATAGGCAAAAAAAAAATAACCAGATAAATACATTGAAATGTCTCTGAATTTTATGGGAATTTGGTGACTAATAAAGATGGCATTTCAGTCAATGGAGAGAATATGAATTATTTATTACAGTACCGTAAAAACTGAGTAGCCAGGAAACAACATGAATTTCCTTACAACAAATATTTGAACTGGATCACAGAATTAAATGTCTAGAGCAAAACATGCCCATGTGAAAAGAAGTTAGCAGATAAAGTTGTTCCAAGAAAACAGAGGTAAACAGACAAATCCCTTCAAACAAAAAGGAAAACTCTGATTTATAAATATGATTAATATATCTGTTAAAGTTCTTTGCGTTCTAAACATCAGAAACTTAATTCTAACCAAAACAAAATATTAACTGGGAATAACCAATTTAATTTAAAGAGAAGATGAGAAGCCAAACCGCGAAGTCAAATGGCAACAGAGAGACAATCTGATGACTTTCAG
Source organism: Indri indri (assembly GCA_004363605.1). Taxonomy (NCBI): domain Eukaryota; kingdom Metazoa; phylum Chordata; class Mammalia; order Primates; family Indriidae; genus Indri; species Indri indri. The sequence goes on along the minus strand of RJWJ010022060.1, from coordinate 10,733 downwards.
GGCACTGCCCTTCATGTGACTTGGCTGCAACAATTTCCAGTGTTTTTTTTAATTTAAATTTTATCATTTCAGTTGACAATATTTAAATGACCCAATCTGGGCAAAGTTCCTTTGCAGGAGAAGTCTGCTATGGTTGGGCTGAGGCTCTCTAGCCACTGTTGTGTGTCCCATTTGGTGGTGTGATTTCCATGGACTCATATCATAGTGAACCAGGATTTGCCTTGGATTCTTGAACAGGTTTTAAATAATCAGTGTAACGATTGTATTTTAAAAAGTTAAAAAAAAATCAAAACAGAGAACATTGTACAAGTATGGAAAAGATTAAATTTCAACTTTTAAGAGAAAACATAAGTAAATTTTGTAAAAAGCCATGAATAGAAGAATATCAAAATCAACAACAGTGGGCGCTCAGGTACAGACCTTAACTCTTCTCCACTGTGTGGGTAACTGGAACGAGTTTCTTTCCCTCTAGCATCTGTTTCCTCACCTGAGGATAAAAATGGTACACAACTCATGTGCTTTATAGATTAGATAAATTAATCTAAGCAAAATATTTACTTTAGAACCTACCATGGAGTCAGCACTGAATAAATAATAGCTATACTTGTTTTGATAACTATTATTAATCCCCTATGAATGGCAACTTAGGCATATAAAAGTTTAGAGGTAAAAAATACAAAAGGTCAATAAACTATGGAAAAAATCTTCAACTTTATTCATATTTAAAATGATACAATTTTCCCCAACTAGAGAAGCCTCATTTTACCCTACTAGATTGGTAAAAGTTAAATAATACCAAATATTGCTGAGAGTTTTCAGTTGACCGTAAATGGCTACAAATTCTTTGAAGGCGATTTATTGACACCTCTAAAAACAAAATGAGAGGCATGCCGCATCTTTACTAGTGGGTAGAGATATTTTGCCTCCAGATCAGGAGCACACCCCACTGGGCCCCTGTACTGCCTGCTCTGTGATCTGTTAGCAGGCCTAGGCTGGCCGTGCCCAAGTCTCCTGTTTGCAAGTAGCCATCTCCTAGGGCCAGAGACAAAAGGGAGGTAGGGTGTGTGCACTGGTCTCACCATCTACAGCACATCGATCTTGATACATGCTCAACTTTGCAAGACCAAACTCTAACATCAAGTGGTACTGAGGCCTAGAGAGTAAAGGATAGAGGGAGACACCTATTTTGCTTCAGGTCTCAGCCTCGTATTTCATTCTAGCTTCACCAGAAAACCCTAAATTTATGGGGTTTGGGCTATTTCCCATCATTCTTAAGACATTTGTTTTGCTTTCCCTTTGTCTCTGTGTTTCTAAACATACAGAAGAGACCAAAAGTTAATACCTCAGATTTCTAAATAAAGCTATTTCTACATACTTATGTACAAATTGAACCAAATAAATGCATGAATGTATAGGTACAGAATCTTCCTTCCAACATGGTTATAGTTACAAAGAAAAATGAAACAATGTTTATTATTCCAGGAAGGGTTAAATAAATTATGGTATAGCCTTAAAAATGGGACATTATATATTTTTTAAAAAAGAATAATGTAAACTCATATGTACTGATATCAAAAATGTTCATTACGTATTATGAAAAAAAACAGAAAGGTGGAAGACAGTAAGCGTAACATGATCCTTTTCATAAAATACACACACACACGCACACACACACACACACCCCTTACAAGTTTGCCTCAAGGGTTGCAATTTAGTTGCTGCCCTTAAAGACCAGGCAAGGTCTATAGGCCATAAATAAAAGAATTAGAAGTCGTAGTTATGAGTTATAGGATGGATTTCATACCTAAATGCATTCACTGTCAGTTTTTAACAATTTTAAAATATACATTGCCCAAATAAAACAAAGAGTGATTTGCCTTGTACTTATAGTGGGCAAATCCTGATATAGATAGCCATATTCATTTAATACTTCTAGAAGTCTACATAAAAAATTCTTAACAGAAATTAACATTTGGTGAGAAAGCTAAGATGGTGAAAGGTAACCTTAATTTTACACTTTATACTCTTCTGTATAAGTTTATAATTTTTTACTATGAGCATGTATTTCTTTATGCTAAAAGGGCTAACATAAGTAAATATGTATAATAATGAGCCAATGAAATGCCTATGTTAATAATTCAAATATACACAACATATAATTGTTTATTAAAAGTGAGTATATTCGTGTCTTCACACTCCTACCCCAGCAAGATCTAACAACATATATTTCCCCACATGTTCTTCTACTAAAAGTTTTATTTTAATGTTACAATGCTCTAAATTACATATAAAATATTCATAATATAGTACATGACTCTATACATATTCTTTATACATGATGTTATGCTACTTCACCTGAAATTTTCTTCCTTCTCTTCCCTTGATAATTGGTAAACGTATGTTCATTTTTCTCAAACTTGCACATGACACTTCCTTATATTATTCCTGGCTTTCTTTTCCTCCAATAGTGGTGCTACATACTTTTACCATGTACAAATCACATTAGTTATTATTTGCTGGACTGTGTATTCTTTCTTCCCTACAGTTTGAAAATTCCTTGAAAGAAGAATAACACCTTATTTTTCTTAATATCACCAGTGCCATGCAGAACACCAGAAACCGAATGGGTTCACCATAAATTTTTTTCAACTGCATTGAGATAAAACATTTTATTTTGCGGTCAGTCTATAAATCATCCCTAGAGTCTTGAAGAATAGCAATAACTGCTATTTACTAAGGCCTTACAATGACACTTCTGAAGTACTTGATGTATATTATCTCACTTAAGACTTACAGAGTAATATAGATACTATTACTGTAATTATTAAGCTCATTTTCCAGATGAGGAACTTGAGACCCTGAGTCATTAATTTCTTTGGCCAACTTCTGTGATCTAGCACTTGGTTGTGATATCATCAATTCGGATTTGAACCTAAAACAAAGAAAATCATGAATTATTCTAAGACCCAAGAAAGCATAAACTGAAAGTAATGCTTTAAATTCTATTTCTTCAGGTTTAAAAATAAAGTAGAAACAAAAACCTGATTAGTGTAAATGAATGGCTTGTAAAGCTATATATAAAATGTCTCAGCATCATAACATATACTATATTGTATTAAATAATTATTGGAACATGTATATTAGAAAACACAGTTCGCCCAAAAACAGAATACTGAAAGAGAAGCAGAACAGATTACTGATTTTAATATTTTTAAGTATAAAGGGATATAACTTCACAAGGAGTAAAGATATTTCAAATTATACTTTTTAAGAAGGAGCATGACAGAAGGCCCAAAATAGAAAAACTAACATGTTTTATAAATACTACTTATTAAATATAAACCCTTTAAAGGATTATACAAAAATCAAATGTCCTAAAGCAAGAAGAATCAGCAAGTGATTTATATCATAAAATCATAGTATCATAGTATCACAATATAAAAAAATAGGAAAATACTTAAAAAGTTTTATTAAAGCACTCATATTTTAGTAATAGAAATGTGTATTTTAAATAAAATGAGAATTTTCAAATTAAAAAATATATATATATCTGTGGCTATAAACCTGTATATATAAAGTAGGAAATAATGAAGGGATTGGAAACTCCATATCAGTATTACTAAATTTAAAAATCCTATGAAATATAATTATCTTACCTTCTCAAAAAGAATACAAGATATTTTCCAGAATAGGAATTCATATACTTGAACTGGAATCAGGAAATTTTCCTCCTTGCTTTAAAGAAAGGCTACAACTTTATCATCTTCTCTGCCTATACTGATCCCAATTGGATCGTTATTGTCAATTGTGATGTAGAGGTATAGACAAAAACCTCATTGCGATTAATCACTAATTGTAAATATGAAGACATACAAGAAAATTCAAAATGTCACTAAGACTCGTTCCTCAGTATATTTATGTAAGGAGAAAGCACCCCCTGAGAAAGGCAGCACGCTATACTAAATGACCAGCTTGGGGCCTTCAAGCTCATGGTCTCTAAGCTGTTTAGTGGCCTGTGTCAAAAGCATTACTTGTTTCAGTCCAATTTCTCTCAATTCAATAACCCCTAAGCCTTTCAAAACAAAGCAAAGTTAAAATGATTTTCAATTGCTTTGGACTAGGACGTGTCAGGCAGTCACCAACATTTCATGGACATCAATAGAACAAAGCACTCACCCTTAAACCTTTCTCCTTTTCTCATTAATCAAAATTCCAATGAGCTGATTTCTTTTTTAGTCTAGTCTAGAAGAGATTTATGAGAAATGGGATTTTTCTGACTCCTGACGTTGAGCTAAATACTCTGGATATATATTCCAGATAAAAACAACACAACTGATCATCCCGCTTAACTCTAAATAATACATCTTTGATCACGAATAATATTTCAAAAGTCCAGCAATCAAGAAGCTTGGGAGAAATGAGAGCATGGCTTTCTGTTCTGGGCTCTATTTTTTTGTGAATGGCTTTTCTTCCTGTGGTTTATTTAGTTATACATTCTAATATAAGTTCATTGTGTCAGAAAGGTAAAATCACAAGAATTAACGATGGAGGATTTCACCTACTCAGCCGCCTGTCGTCACCTGTCAACTTTCTACCCATTCATCACCTTTCCTGTCACACTTGACACAAGCTTCTGAAGGGATGGGCGAAGGGGAGGCAGGAGAGGCTGGATAAATGTCTTCATGATCATCTTTAGCAATGTCAGGAGCTCAGCACTCTCAGTATTTCAGACTTGCCTGTGACAGCTTTTCCACCAGCGCTGAAGCTGCATTCCAAATTGGTATTTGTGGCGGCTTGGATTCTGGGCTAGAGCAACGCCTTAGGCAAGCCAAATTCTGCAGTTTGATACCAGTAAACAATATGATCTCTCTTTGTGTTTATGTGGACGTGCTGGAGTGGAATGAGGAGAGGATAACTTCAAATGACAGTTGCCACAGGTGATTAATTTCTTTTTTTTGTCTTTTACAGATTTACTCTGCCTACTCTAATTTAAATTGGTGTTCCTAATGATCCTTTCATTTTGCACAAAAGCTGAAGAGATGCTCTCACTCATGAAACAAATAAGCAGGCAGGATGCCATGCACAAGGATGGTGCTCCTGATTCACTGTAAAAAAAAAAAAAAAAAAAAAAAAAAAAAAGAAAGTACTGTTAGGTGTTTCCTCTATTAATACCCATCTGACCAGCCCATTTATGACCAGGAAATGCAACTGTGAGATGAGGCAGCTGATAGAGAAAGAGGTGGGAAGTGCCCAAGGTCAGGGATGGAGAGAGGCAACATGCAGGTTTTAGGGAAAGAGCCCAGGGAGAGCACAGAAAGCAGAAAACATGTTCCAGCTCAACGTTGCTAAATGAAATCAGGGAAAAGTAAATTAATCTCACTGAGTCTCAGTAAACAAAGGGGATAATGAATGAATCTACTGCAAAGGGATACCATAAGGATATGGCAATGCATATGAAAGTATTTTAAAAGTTACAAAGCATTATTCAAGTATCATTTAAATATTATTTATCATTATCTCATATCAAAGGGAAGCCAATGGTCTGATAATTGAGTCTTTAAATTTGGCCTTGGGAATCAGAGAGAATACAAAATCTCATGTTTTATTAACTTCACTCTGTTTTTTACAGTCTAATCTTAGTCATCTTTTAGGTTTCCATTTTGGGATATATGTAAACATGAAAGCAGTGGGATTAGTATATATCAAAATATTTAAGCAATGCATATTTAGGGAAATTGGCAGTACAGAAATGACAACTTATAAGAGTAATTTTAGCTATCCCATGGGAAAATTACAATAAAGAAATAAAGTGATACAATGCTAAATAAAGCTTTTCAAGTATAATGACCACTCAAATCACAGTTCATTTTTATGAGCCGTGGATTAACAAGTTTTTTTTTTAAATGAACAAAAAAACTGGTATTTTTATTTTATTGCAGAAATATATCTAGAATTTATGATTCCAATGGAAAATATCAGGATTTTTCACTTTCTCTTTACTCAGTCAATAGTCAGGGGCTGTACCGTGATTACCTGACATACGTTCAAACAAATGTGAGCTCTCACATTGATCTATCACTCTCTGGGGATCAGAGCTCTCAGAAGCTCTGTTTCTGAATAACAAGGTGAGAGTGAGCTGATACAAACTTCCTTTGAAAGAAAATGTCAGATTTGGAATAGAAAAACAACAGAAATATCACAGCCTTCCTTAAAAGATACACAGGGCTGCATTTCCTAAAGTACATCCTCTCTAGATACACACCTTTAGGAAATCTGATGAGCATGTATACTCAAAATATTTGCAGCTGCTGACTACCCAATCGATTCTCAGAGGGGAAGAATGGAAATACAGATAATCCTAAATTGTTTCCAAAACATATTTATAATTCGAAACTCAAAATTGAGCAATGGTGTCTTTGTTGTACCTAGACAGTAACCTGTCTGCCCTCTGAAGAAATTCATAGCATTTATTCAATAGAGGGAAACCCACAGGTTAAAAAGATCTATGGGAAATAAAACATTGATCGATTATTTTTTATTCTCCAAAACAGTATCCTTTTCATACCCTCTGACCTCTTGGCTAAATCAGCATTTTGGCTTATGAACTCGCTGCCTCCAGCCTCTCCTTTGTCCAGGTCATCATCGTACATTCAATAGTCAGATTTACATTTTCAAAGCATACTTCTGGTCATGAAGCTCTTTCTCAGAACGTTCAATGGCTTCCCATCGCCACCACACACACACACACACACACCCTCCACAAGGCACGTTCTAACATGGGAGCGATGTTTTCATCCTTATTTCCCATTAACCCCTCTTATATAAGTCTATATTTCTGTCAGACAAAACCACCTATTTTCTTCCTAGCATTACTTAGGTTTTTATTGTCTCCTCACTCTGCTTTATTTACCTTACTCTTCTTTCATCTCTGCCTGGTAGAAATTTTACATATACTTCAAGTTCCGTGTCAGAGATCACACACACAGTTTTCTGCCTGAATAATATTTCTCAGTATCCTAAATTTCCCTTAAAATACCTAAGAAGGTATTACCTCAAAACATTTGGTAATCCTCAACAGTGGCTCTCAGTACTAGAAGCCAAACTACAACTATTAATAGAATCTGGGAAGGATTTTCATTAGTTACAGGATGTACAAACCTGAAGTGTCATTCTAATTTGGCGAGGATGCTGGCTCGTCGGCTGTCATTTGAGGAACCCCACCCTGCAGAACCTACGGAAAGCAAAAGTTTGGGTCACCCTCTTTGCCATCCCCTATTATTAAGAATCAGGTTCTTAACTCTGTGGATTTTTCACTGTATTCTATATCGATTTTTAAATAGCCAAATCTATTGATATTTAATGGCCACATACTTTCATTATATTTCATTTTCTTAAATGGATTACCGTCCCCAGAAATTTAGAGGGAGACGTCAGGAAGTAAGAGGGACAGGCGATGAAGCAAAGATTCTGCAGCAATATAATCCCGGCAGCCCGGGGCTCGTGGGACGTTTTAGAGAAACAAGATGCTGGATCAGTGTATCTGTGGATGAGTCACATTATGTCTACTCTTGGTCAAGTTTGCAGGCAAGAGATGATTGGGAATAAAACAACATATACATATATGTTAGGTTATTAAGGCACATATTTTGATTAATTGTGCTGCTTCTTGATTGAGATATAATAAACTACACTTTTGATTCAAAATCGGACATTTCATATATATATAATATATATCTATATAATATATATATGCATGCACACACACACATATACTTCCATTGAACATAAATGTGTTTAATGTTTGTGAAAACAGTGGAAATTGTGCCAGGAATTATTCATATGAACCTGTCTCTCAGCTGTAGATCTGAGGGAAAAAAAGCATCACAAATACCCAAGTGCTGGTGTCTATAGTTGTTTCTTTTAACTGCATGATAAAAATAGGTTAGTTTTGTTTTTGAAAATCAGGGGGATTGTGTGACATGAATTTTGTGCAGCTAATTTTTGCTTACTATGTAGGTTTGTAATATACATTATAATACAAAATTGATGCTTATGTTTGATATTGTGCGATTTCCTACGTTTGTACTGAAATTATCTGACAACTCTCCCCAACTGAGTTGAATGGTGAAAAGGAGGCTAAGGACATACCACGTCTTTTAGATTTTTGTTTCCATCAATTCTAGATGGAATTTTCCTGCATTCAGGATAGGTAGAAAGGAAAATAACTTGCATGGGACCTGTGAAAAATACTGAATATTCAGTGAAGTGATATTGTAAACTTTTGGAACATGATCAAATCTGAGCTCTAGGGAAATAACTGACAATTATATAAACATTAGTCTCCAAAAACCATTTGCTTAGAACACATTAGAAATGAGATATTGCCCTAAAATACACAAGTAGTTATGAATGACTAAGGTAATTACTCTCCCGTTCAAAAGATACTTTGGAAAAAGATATTCTGAAATAAATAACACAATGAAGTCTGATAGCATTCCCAGAAAATTAATAGATTATCTAGTAAAGAGAGATCTTAATGAATACTAGCAAACATAACATATTAGTATAATAGTTAAAGGGCATCATAAAAAAAGTAAGTCATCCATAAAAGGTAAATCACAAAAGCTTTTAAAGGGAGAAAAATAGACTACAAAAAGCATGTTCAAAAAAGCGATCAGTGTATATAAATACTGAGACTTCAATAAAATAATTGATAAAATTATGTATCAAAATGCATTAAGAATTTTAAAAACATAGGATCTGGAGAACTATTTTATCATGTATATAAAACTAGCTTAGTAACAAGAGGAAAGGTTAGGAATAAGTAGGCACTTTTCTAGACAAGGGAGTATAAACACCAATGTTCCTTAAGCAGCAGTGCCAGCAAATGCCTTCTTTAACATTGTTATGATTTAGAGAAAAAGTATATAAGTGAATCTCAAAGTTTGTAGGAGATGTTTCTGTGTAAAATGAAGTCTTGTGGGAGTTGAGCAACCTAAGGAACATTTAGTAATTTGGCTTATAAATGGCAAATTAATTTTAATTTGGGGCAGTATATTCAGGAAAAAAATCTAATTCATATGTAGAGGATGTGAATCTTGGAAATACCAGTTTTCACATAGGTTAGGAACCTTGGAATTATTACAAACCTTATCCTTCAAGACAAAAGGAACAAGGAATTGTTGCGTTTAAATATAATTATCAGATATCCATCACCATTAAGCAAGTTTGTTGGAAAACTACTAAAAATACTGTTTTGCATTTGTATTATACCCAAAGCCTACGTATATGTATGCATGTGTATCTGAGTGTGTGTGCATGTGTATATATCTCCAAATCTCCAGATGACTAAAATTTCCTAAGAGATGAGAGGACTGAAAACTAATGTAGCTTCAAAAGAAAAAGCTAATTCCCTTGCCTAGACCCTGAATAACTCACTTCCATGTCTACCCATCGTTTGCATCTTCAGCAGTTCACTTCCTCAGAACTTGATCCTTCCCGACAGCATCCCCATTTAAACTTATTCTGATAGCTCATATTGCAAAATCTAAAGGATAAATTTCTAATTCAAGAAAGAAGATTGAGCATATAAATTTTCCACTGTAATCTCCTGAAAATTTTGGAATAATAATCATAAAAAAGGTAAAATAAATACATTTTCTGTGTACGTATGCAGAAGGTTGGTGTATATATAAGCAGAATAAAGGTTTTGACACATTTCTAAAGGACAAAGGCAAGTGGAAGAGAAGTGGGATAAATTAATAGGGAAAATGAGGACCAAAGCTGTCTAAGTCCTCATGAAATATGAAAGGTATTAAGAACATCTTAATGTAGATTGGCACAAATTATTAATCAAAAGTGAGGGTAAGACAACATATTTTTTTCATTTCAAATAATTAATTTTTATTTTTGCTGTACATGCACAGAATATCCCCAGAAAGATACACAAGCTACTAGGTACGGTGTGAATGCCTCTCTAAATTGGAGGGGGATCTGAGAGTTGGAGGGGAAAGAATACCTACTATTAATATTTAGTTCATGCCCTTTGGAACTGTCAATTTTTTACCCTATCCATACATTCTCTTTCCACAAAACTGACAAAAAACTCCTATGAATAGTGCAAAAAACCAAAACCCTTTGTCTGCATATTTACCATATGTTCTTTCACCAGCCCTCCCCGTGTCAGTTTTTTTGGAGAAGACCAGAAAATTCCTCCCTATCTTTAAATTTGTCCTTTAGCAGGGGTCAGCAAACCATGACTCATGGCCCAAATCTGGCCTGTGGTCTGTTTTCATATGACCTCCAACCTAAGAACTGTTTTTACATTTTTAAAAGACTACATATATTAAAAGAACATTCAAGAGATATTTACTACCTGGTCCTTTCACAGCAAAAGCTTCTTCAGAGCACATGTAGTTTTAAAAACTCTCATGATAAGCACTTAGATGGCTTGGTCTGAGCAGCAGGACAGTGACTCCTGGGACCTGGCATACAGTGGATGCTCAATTAGGATTCTGATGAAGAGGCTCACAGCAAAAATATTTATCACTTTGACTCTTGGAGCTGGGAGGTGATTTATTGTCTCTCTAGAGTCCCCAATATATTTTATTAATAATGGTAAAAAGATCTGCCCTTGTTTGAGTGAATACTCCTTCAAAATATTTTCTGGAAGCAAACAAACAAAAAGTAAATTGCAGGATGATGGAAGTAAATCAGGCCTAGAAATTAAACTC
>RJWJ010022059.1:0-27225 GCA_004363605.1 Indri indri | reverse complement strand
CAATTGATTTAACAGGCATTTAATGAGTCTTCTGTGTGCTAAATACTGTGCAGTGGGTTGTTTATGGAATAAAAAGACTGAAATATATTATTGAAATAAAAATGCATTTTAAGCATTCAAATAACTAAACAGTCAAGATAATATGATAAATGTAAACTGTGCAGTGTAGGCAGAATTAAGAGATAGGTCAATGTGAAGTGTGAAATATGCTAATAGAAGAGATAATAAGATTGAACTGAAACTTGAAAGAGTCTATTTAAAAAGAGAACAGAAGAAAAGCATATTCTCAATAAAAGAAGCAACAATTTAAAAAATTAAACAGAGCGTCCTACTCTTAGGTTAATGATGGAAATTACCCACATGGAACAGGTATTCATACTAGGGAGCAAAAAAAAATTTAAGTTGACTAAGTAAAGGAAATTTTTTCTTCAATTTCTTGTAAGAGATATAATTGTTTCATGTGTGAATTTTGATCTGGCTTAAAGATCAATTTAAAAAGACAAGACAATGACTGATGGTGCAGGAGGTGGAAGGTCAGTCTAATGTTAATAAACACACAAATAGGTTCACTGAGAAACAGAGATGGGGTAATAGGAAGGAGGTAATTTAATGGAAGAATATTTGAAGACACAAGAGAGGAAAATCAAATTAGAAAACGTACATTGAAAATAAATCACTTAATAAAGAGAAATAAAGACAAAGATACCATAATTAAGGAACTCTTATTCCGGTATAAATCTACCATTTCTGCAACTATTGAGGAGCTCCATCTCCTTAAGTTCTTCCCTAAGATTTCTTAGTTTCTTGATTCTCTTAGCTATTCCACAAACTCTCTCTGCTTTTGGCTGTTTGTTCACGAGCTTCAATTCTTTTCAACACATGCACTTATAAACAGATACTAACCCAAAATTTACTTTTCTGTTCTTGAACTCTCCACTGAATGTTGCCAATAAATGTTTCATAGATCATCTCTGATATTTATTACATCAAAAAAAGAATGCCTGTTTCTTCCAAACCCAGACCTTTTACAGCCATCCTCTATGTCCTCTATTTCAAAGAGATCGGATGGTTTAAAAGTCTTTATTTTCTCCCACCAGGATCCTTATGGCAGCCTCTCAACTAACCGCTCTGCCTGCAATTTCTCCCATCTTTATAACAAATGTTTGGTAAAACCACTTCACTGCTGCAAAAATGTTAACGGATTTCTTTTGCGGGGCGGCGGGGGGTGCGGGGCGGGCTCTAGAACATATCACAAATTTCACAGCATAACATTCAAGACCCCATATTGTCTTTTCAAGTATCTCTTTCCAGATGCCAAACAAGACTAGTGTGTTTCCGTTTCCAGAATATGATGTGTGCTTTTCCAGTGCTAAACTGTGAGTACAGATATTAGGCCATGTCTGAAAATCCTCTCCACTCTGTCCCCTTGGAAAAATTTTCTGTTGTTTTAAAACCAAGCTCAGAGGGCATCTTTTTGAGCATTTACTCAGATTAAGCACTAACTCCTCTAAGCAACTACTATATTTACATGTAGTTCTACCAGCAATTTATCAAAAGACTACTATAATTGTATATGGTTGGTTGGACTTTACTGAAGTTCATCAAACTGTAAGAATGCCGGTGCATAAGAATGCCACAAGTTTCAGGCACATAGCTGCTCAATAAACGTTTCAAGATTTCTATTGTGATCTTTCTTCTAACCTAGAGAAAGATTATAATTTCCTGAAAAAGAGTAATTTCTAAAGAAAGGAATAAAAGATATTTTCCAAGTTTTTTTATAATTTTATAAATTTGTTGCTTATGGGATTCTTCCTACTCTTCCTACTCACACTCTGTATGATGCTAATTCATTAGGCACACACCAAAAAAAAATCAATCTGATTACTTGGTTTCTATGAAACGAAGAAAAACAAACGAACAAAAAAATGGAGTGAGCACCATTGCAACACTATGCACATAGCAGCTGCTCTATACATGTTGACTACATAGATTGCTAATATAACTATTTGATATAATTACATTGGAAAGAATATTTGAATAAAGTAGAATGCCAGACTCCAATATAACTTAGGGTTTTTCGGAAAACTGGATGAAATAGTAAGAGCTCAGGCACTGGAATCAGATAGAATAACACATGTCCAACTTTTCAGAACTCACATACCTTGTAGGGCTATTATGAAGATGAATGCAATACTGCATGCAGAAAAACGATGATAGCATGTAGTTCTTTGATTGTAACTATGATTATAATCACAGTATTTAAAAACTGTGGAACCCAGAATTAGATGTTAGTTTAAATATTTGCCAGCTGTGTGACTTAGGGTAGTTATTAACTTTACTCACTATCCTTTTATTTAATTGCATCTACCTACAATAAACATTAGATAGAACTTCACAGCTTTAAAACGAGGTAGACATTGCAACTAGCATGAAAATTGGCACACAGCAGATACTACAAAAAAGTTGATTCTTATTTTTTATTCTTTTCTCTTTCCCTCATGCAAAAGGCCAATTTTTCATTTTTTGTATTAGTTTAATTTCTTATAAACACAATAGATTCTCTACTAATTATATCGAAATGTAATGGCTTATTTTCTCATACTAGATATAAATTTCTCTGTGATAGCTTTGGCTAACGGCTCTTCAGTAGAAAAGTGTTTGGGTTCTTATTTTCCTAAAACCAACAATAAATAAACAGAAATGTTCATTTATGAAATAAAGAATTATGCTACCACAGAAAGAGATTTCAAAGTAAAGCCTCCATGATTTCATAACGAGAGACTCAAAAGTCCTTAAAACTCCAGCAATTTTTGTCTTCTCCCCTCAAAATTCCAAAAGAAAACAAAACAAAACAAAAAAAATAAATCACAGATCTCTAGTCTCACCTCATTTCCAATGTGTTTCCAATAATATTTGGATTTAGCTTAAAGACAGTGAAATCTTGTAAACAACATATTTCTATTGCTTTAATCCTGCCTTGATGATTTAGATATACAGCTCTGATATTTTTCACCAATTATGAAAGAATAGAGAGATAATATAGAGTTTCAGAGAAGTGAAGAAAAGAGAACTCTTCCTTTTATTAAACTTCGCTTATTTTTACCAGCGTGCTATTAAATTTGTTTGCATAATCTATACATCTCTATTTATCACATTATATCTTGTAGACCTGAAGCAATGGTAACTACATATTTATCTTTATGATTTCAGATATAATCAAGAATTCAGCATGTCTTAAATAATAGACCATAGTATCTTCCCTCAGTGGAATCAATGCTTTGAGGGGATTAAATAGAGTAATTTTTACCAATGCTGAGAGAACACGAATGTTCGATTCTTAGACACTCTTTCTAAACAGGCTAGAGGAGATCTCTGTCACTTTCATTGATTTTGTTTTTTTAATTCAGGTCAATTGATGGGCAAAAAAGGAAAAAGACGCCAAGCTTTCCTTTTCTCCATCGAGAACTACTTTCTTTAGGATCTCCTCTGCTACAAATCCCATTTATTATAGTTTGGAAAAAATTTTGATTAATGACCTTATTTGAAGAAAAATGAGTCTGATTAATCAACTTTTTCCTGTGGAGTGTCAACTTTGGAGCGAGGCCTGCTGATGACAATTTATGGGTATTTATGATCTCTAAATACCTGCTAAGCTTCCCAAGTACACTGACTGCAAGTCTGTTGTGACTTACTGATTTAAAAGTGTTTTACATAGTTTTACAGAGAAACAATTTGATACAAAATATTATCGGTAATATTGCCTCTCTCACAAGCCATGACTTTTGTAAAGTTGAACCATTATCTGTTTCTCCTATGCATATAGAGTATTATTAGTATGAATACAATTAGATTCAAATGAAAGGTACCATTTACTACCTAACAGCAATTCCTCTCCTCTTGCTGTTTTCAAGTTATTCTCTTTGTGTTTTGATTTTAAGCACTTGATTATGATGCATCTAAATCGTGGTCAACAAATTATTGATCAGAAATTTCCTTACATACCCCACACTGGTAAATGTCTCAGTCATTGCCAAAGAAGTTCTATGTGTGTATTGAGATACATCTTCAGTGTTCTGTTGGGAAGTATATGATTCTGCCTTAGCTTTTGCTTCCTCCTTGCACAGAGATTCAAGATCATCCAGAGGTGAGATTAGCATTTCTCCATGTCTTTCCTGGGCATGAGCACAGCTCTGCCTACATATGTTCTTCTAGACTCCCAGGTATATATCAGAATTTTTCAAAGTCCCCTATAAACAACTCATTTACCATTTTTTCTTTGAAGTTTTTAAACCATTTATTATTAGTCCTGTTATCACAGCCTCAGGCAACTGCAATTTTAACCAGTTGCTACTGATTGTTTTTGACGAGCATTCTAGAAATAAGGCTGAAGAAAGAATAAAGCTATTTGCACAAAGAAAGCTCTGGTTCAGGTCAAACAGAGACAAGCTCTGACAATTAAAATCTTTCGCAGAATTGCCATTCAAGTCAAATAATGCAATTCTCTGGCAATGGGATTTGTAGAGAGCTCCTAACATGTTTTGATCCTTTGGTGGTTGCCAGACTACTGTTTTCACAGCTACTGTGATTGCAAAGCTTTTGTTTTGAAAGACAGTGAAGATCTTGGGAGATGGAAATGGGAAAAGATGAAGTTAAAACATCTCAAAATTTTCTGTTTTTACCAAGATTCAGCTGTTCTTGAATAAATGCTCCTTCGATTATTGCAAGCCTTTATTTAATTTCTACAGTTATTAAGGTGTTGATTTTGACAAATTTTGACATTTATCATTTCTTCTATAGAAGAGTGGGTTTTCAAGGTCCTTACTCTGCTGTTCTGAAAGTACTTCCCCCCATAAACTATGTTTTTGACTTTTAGCTCAATATATCTTCTTCTACCCCTCCTCAAAGAGCCTATTAAACAGTTTTGTATCCAGCCTTGTGATCTGGATACAAAAGAAAAAAAGGCACAAAGAAGTCATGCCTCAAGTTGCTTATAATTCAGGTCATCATGAATCTCCATGGGGGTGGGGTACATTTTGTTGACAAAAAATAAGGCTTAGTAGCTGTCAAACTTTAGAAGTGATAGTGATCTTAACAATCATCTTATCCAACTGCACATTTTACAGATAAGACCATAATGTATTCCATGATTTTGCCCAAATCATAACATAGAAGCTGCCAGACTGAAGTGATTACCCCTCTCTATCTCTCATCCCAATTTCAAAATCATTTAGTTAACTAGTACTTTTTAATTCTAATTAATTGTCTTAGAACACTTAGGAGGTAGATACATGTTTTAGTCCATTTGTACTACTAATAACAAAATACCACACACTGAATAATTTATAAACAACGGGAATTTATTCTCACAGTTCTGAAGGTTAGGAAATCTAGGATCAAGGCATTTGATGTCTGGCGAAGGACTTTTTGCTGTGTCCTCCGATGGCATAAGGGACAAGTGCTGTGGCTGTGTCTTCACCTTTTGGAAGGAGGAGTGGCAAAAAGGACCTAAGTTAGTTCCCTCCAAGCCCTTTTAATCACTTCCTGAAAGGCCCCACCTCCTGATTCTACAAAAATGTTGAAACAATGAAGTTTCAACAAATCAATTTTGGAGAACATTCAGACCATGGAAGTATAACTGGAAAAAAAGGCAATTTTTGTTTATGAATTTATAAACTGAGAAATAATTAGGACTTACATACATAAAAAATACAAATGATTAAAATATACAAAAATAATGATCATTAATATATAGGAACTCATCTATTTAGATTTATGGTTTTCAAATGATTGACATAATATTCATAGTCACAATGAGACTTAGAAAAAGATACCTATATCTAGCTCATGAATTTGGGCTATAAAGGAAACCTTCAATCTAATTCATGACAGCCGTCTTCACCAAAGCACCCGCAGTCTTCCCCAAATTCTTTAGACAGAATCATTGTTCCATAGTGCTTTACTCATAGGATTTTTTTTTTAACTGTACTTAGAACTTAATGATGTAATTCATCTTCTTATCTACCTAAAAGAGGTATATAAGAAGGCCTAAAAGACACATTTATTTGACAATTGTTTCTTGAAGAGATGAGTAAATGGTGCTTAAATTTACCTCCTACTTACTTGGACAAATAGAGAGTGATAATGGATGTAATCCCATGAACTTCATCCTGGAGGTGACTGTGGGTGGATTTAAATCAATAGATTGTGTCTATTGACATTTAGGAAGAAAGTCTGAGTTCAGCTACTTGACGTAAAGGGATAACTTAAAGAAATCTGCTGCTAAATTGTTTTTTTTTTTTTTAGATAAACAAAAGTACCAAAACTGTGCCTGGTAGAGCGTAGGAGTGAATGAACCCTCTATTCACATCAGGTAACTTGACTCCCACTTTTACAGAAAGAGTAAGCTAGGAAAAGGTGGTGTGGATTAAGAATGACCTTCTTCCCTCCCTGTCTTGCTGCCATCAGCTATGCTTTGAAGTGCCCTCAGACCATTTGCATTTACACAAAAGATGAATAATAGGCATTATGAGGGTATGATACATTATCACCTCTGCCTATTATTTTAAAGCAGAGTATAAGCAAAGTCTTCTTCATGGCAGAAACAAGGCCAGAGGATTTCACTGTTATGACTTACCCACTGCAAAGCCATTTCTGTTCACATCCATAACTTACCATAATAAAAGCAATATACCCCTAAGTAACAAAAGCAGACATAAAACATGTAAAGTTGGATTTCATAGATGTTGTAGACACAATAAAATTAAAAGGTTGAAAAAAGATACTCCTTAGATGGACACACTTGAAACTGGGACTTGGGGGGAAGGGGGGGGCAAGGGTAACATACGTAACCTAAACATCTGTACCCCTATAATAACAAACAATTAAAAAAAAAAAGAAAAGAAGATACTCCTTATCAACAATAGAATTATTAACCCAATGAATGAATGAACTTCATTTTCAAATCTCAGGATGAATTGTAAATATATTTTCACTTCTATGACAATAATGTAAGAAATTAAAGTTTCTTATGAAAAATCCATGAGGACCGTACATTTATAAAGCTAAATCACATTCTGTTATCTGTATGTTTCATCCATTATTTGTAAAAATGCCGGATCATCTATTTTAAGCTCTAGGCTGCCTCATTAAAATTAGATAGTTATAAATTATTTGATATTGCTTTGGGAGCACTTAGCATCCCATTCTTGATATTAGATACTATCAAGTTTTTATTATAAGGATTTTTTTTATTATTAACATTCTGTATTCAGTCACTCATTTGTTTTCACTTTTACTTTAATGTTATCTAGTAATTGCAACAGTCCATGGGGGAAAAATACGTCACCACATTATTCTCTATTGCTATCTTTCTGCCTAGTTTGATGGGAAAAAAAGTTTATTGTTTTGCACTTAGTCAAAATAGCTCCAATATTTCCATCTGAGAAGCCCTAGAATCTATTTTTCAGCAGACATGCATATGGAGGTTTCCTGGGAATTGATGGCCAACTCTTTCAGCTAACGAAGCAAGACGAGGTGCAAAATCAGAGCATTCTCTCTGCTTTGTTATGTATGCTGCACTATGGCAATGGAGTTCCAATTAAGAAATGTTTACTTCTAATTTCCTTTAGAGCTTTGTTTAATTTCATGGTTATACTTGATTGTGTTTTATTCTTTCTTAAACGAATCCTTTTCTTAAACTTTCTCCCAAATATATCTCTGAACATAAACAAATGCAAAATGTCATCTGAAAAACCATCATCTAGAGAAAGGTATAGCAAAATACGATGTAGTTAGAAGCATGATACTACAAATTAGGGAATATCAAAATTAAAATTTTGTCAAAATTTCATTTGCTGCTCTGATGTTTTCATTTTCCTGAACAACAACAACAAAAAAATCTAAATATTTCTTCCCTAATTCCCCACATAATGTGTAATGTCACCTGTGGCTGAGATCATCCAGATTATAATAGGTTACTCAAGAGAAACAATTTTCATTAGGCAAGAAAGAGAGGGAGGGAGAGGGAAGAGAGAGAGAGAAAAAAAATAAGGAGAGAAGGAAGGAATGAAGAAAGGAAGGAAGGAAGGAAAGCAAAGTTGTAGGATGCTAGAATAATAAGTAGGAATGTGCTGAGTTAATTAGAGAGCAACAAATTTTGGTCCTTTATGTCAGTATTGTCTCAAAGTAGAAGGAGTAACAAAAAATTACTCTTCCAGAATTGCAAGTTTTGAAACACTAAGAAGTTGGGCACATTTGTTAGCTCTAGTGCATTGTATTTTTTCATATACCTTTAAAAAGTTATGTGGTATGAGCACACCCCTGGTCCCCCCATCACCTCCCCACCACCATCTCTGAGAGACTTCCACAGACTTGAGACACTTGGAGACAAAGACGGGTCCAATGTTGGTGTTACTTAATGATTGCATTTTGCTTGAACCTATACGCCTGAGGTCAAAATAAATTCAAACTTTGGGCACAGAAGAACAATAATTGGCTCAGCCTCTCTTTTATTATGTGTGTGTGTATACGCACGTGTGTGTGTGTGTCATTGCACGCATGCGTGCATTCTTGTGTGTCTAGTGTATACACTTGTCTATGGCAGGGAGGGAGAGAGGGAGAAAGAGAGAGAGAGATTGGCATTTCTGAATGCTGGGAATCTTGGTTGCTTATAACTTTCTGCATTTGTCTGCCAATTTATAGAAAGCAATAAGAAGAAAATGTATGAATTAAAAAACATGGAATGGCCTTATTCAGATAAGGGACATCTGTGGAAATTTATAGTGCTAGGAAAAGCTTTTTTCAAAATACAAAGATTTTTGTAATCTTTGAATTTTTATGAAAGAATTTGCCTTATTTTCCACTGTATTTTACTGAGACCTAACCAATAAAATGTATGCAACTTTGCCAGAATAATTTATCTTTCCATCGCTGTTATAGCTTAAAGTCTTTAACAAAGTCTGTTTTTCCGCCTTGTGTCACCTCTGCTCTGATGTCTTTCATTTAAACAAGAACACACCTGATTAAGGAGCAGCTGTCTTATCCTTGGGTGGTGGGTTTATTTTTATATAACTATTATATTACAGAAAAGAGACTAAATTTGCTAATGAGATAACTGTACTTTAGTTAAATAAGTCTTTGATCTGGTCTTTTTCACTTCTTACAAAGGAAAGTATCATATTCCATATACAAAAACGAAATGCTACCATTACCAAAAGCAGCTGGAGTTTAATAGAAGAGAGTTCTGGGCTCAAACACAGAAATCCTTACTAGCCTATTCACCTTGAGAAGGTCCCTTAACTGTTCCCACTCTCGATTTCTTAATCAGTGACATACATGATTTTGATAGTACTGACCCCTTAGGGTTGCTATGGAGGGGAATTACACTGGGCTACTGCTGCTATAGAAATATTTAATAATATTGTACTATTACAATGTTATAAATATAAGTGTCATGGTTTGAGATAACGATTTCAGCTTGATCCTAAAAAGTAAACGCGTCTTACTGTTCCAGAGTTAGAAGCTCCCTACCCTGTTGCCCTCAAAACATGCGGGAAGAAGAATCACATTAAGGAACCCAATTCTAGGATCCATCACTTCATTTAGAAAGAAAGGAAATTGTAACATTGAAGAGCTGTTTTTACCTCAAGTGTATTATATCAGCCAGTCTTAAGGAAAGAATGGTGTAGAACAAAATATCTTCTGAATGAAGAGAAAACAAAAACACTCAATATTCAAAGACTATAAGCTGGATAAATACATAAGTAAAGAACTATTTATGTTTCCAGTTCATAATTTGTCTTATGAAACTAAAAACACATTGCCCCCCACAGCAAAGAAATGAGAAAGTGAGACAGATACTTTGAGGCTATATAAACTGTATAACACATAGATCTAGCCTTCATAAAATTTAAAAGTTGGCTGTAGAATAGCAAGGTGACAAAAGCCAAGTACCTACTGTTTGATGAAAATACATTTAATGATGGAATATCTAAAAGCTGAAATATAAGCTTATATGTCAGCAAGAAAGTTTCATTACCAGAAAGCTAAGAAATACTTTCAATTCTCTGATCATAGTGGCTGCAGAGACAGCCTCCTTTGGGTTCAAACTACTGGTAAGAGTTGAGAATGATATTGGCATTTGGGGACAGAGGCAGTTATGAGTGCAAGAAAAGGCCAGATGCCTACGCCTCTGTTGGCCTGAGAACCAGAGAACTTGAGTTGGGCATCTCCTCTTCACTCAACCCAGCCCTGCGCCCAACTTTGAGACTGAAGTGAAGTGGCTGTCAGTCATAAAACATCTGTGCTAGAAAATGCTGAGAATCTAGGCTAGGGCTAGGATTGTGAAAAGAGGCTTTCTTTCCTGCCACTACAGCAAGACTAGAGAGGACCTTGTTCATGGTCTACCGCAGAGGACAGACTTTACATGTCTGTCTCAACAGTCCACTTAAAGTATAGCCCTACCTCTCACTCCACGCCACTGCCCAGTAGAGAACTGTAAGGAGTTACTAAGTCAGCAAACAGAAACTTACACTAGACAGACGTCTGCTGTAGAGTAAGCAAGTTTTAGGCCCCTGTTCTTGGGAAGAAACGTTGGGAAAGTAGTGCCTACTTGCGTCAGGCCTAAGGCAAGGCCTGAATCATTCCTAGTTGAAGGACCAGGTAGTCCCACTACCTGATAACTCAGAATCATCATTAGACATTTGATCTCATGTGCCATATGAAAAGTGGGCCCCAGTGGTGAACATATAATTGATGAATAGTGTGTGTTTCATGGAAACCAAAAGCATGACAATTGATCTCTAAGATTCAATATATTCACTCATAATAGCTGGGACCATTTGCATTTTTCAGGTAAAGCACAGAATAAGTAAGTTCAATATCAGAACACTAATTACTAGAACCTCAATCACCCTTTAGGCATGATGATACTTTGGGGAGACATAACAGATATAAGAATTATTACATAGGTGAAGTCACTGTCCTCCACTCCATATACAATATTTTTAACCAACATAAGGATTAATACTTAATAATTTGAGTTTTCAAATGAACTGGTAGAGCCTGTTAAGTAAATTAAAATATTTAAAAATTGCATAAAAGCCCATACTTTACCACTACACAATATATACATGTAACAAAATTGTACTTGTACCCCTTATATTAATACAAATAAAAAAATAATTTTTAAAAATCACATATGACAAATAATGTTATTTATAAAATGAAATATTTAAGGATATGAAATAACTTAAAGCACATGCCTTTTATTGATTTAAAGTTTAAATAAGAAGAGTAGTTATTGATTATATTTTTCTTAAACACTAAAAGGTTTCTAAGGTAAGAAGAAATTACATCAAAATATAACTTGGATTTTGCTGAACATGAAGCTTTTAAAAAATGGGTTTGAAGATTAATGAATCCTGGAATTTTCTCCACTTCTGAGAAGAAATAGTTGAGTCAATGCTAACAGCAAGCACTCCCTTCAAAGAGCACTATGCAGATAAATGATAGAGGCTTAGAAATAATGATGTTAAATTACAAAATGATACCACAGCCTTATAATCTGTCATCATAGCTTTCCCTTTTAAGACAAGAGAAGGCATTTGAGTGTGCAAAACAGGGAGATAAGAGACAAGGTAACATGCTGTCATCCATCTGCAGAGATTTATGCTGGCAGGAGGAAGCGGAGCCTGGAAGAGCCAGTCTAGAGTTAGACATGCATCACTGACCGAGACGGATTCTTGGGTAAAAGAGAAAATAATCAACAGACTGGATAGTGAGATCTTATTGACAGAGATACTACTAAATGTATAAAGCCATTCTTGTACTTTTTAGACTTGAATTTCTATATTATACATAGCTCAAAACCAGAATGCTTCATCATATTAAAGATGTGTTCTGCAGGATTTAAATAGTGTTGTGGAATGAGGGCCTTTATGGGTTTATGTGCAATGTTTTGATGGCTATAAAATTATTTGTGGCTTATGAGAATGTACTTTTAAAGTAGTCCAGAAAGTTGCTCATTTTTTTTGTTTTGAAATAATTTATAGGTACCTTATTTCTTTAGTTAATCGTAACATTGGTCCACTGCAGTAATAAAATGGTTATATATTGAGTATCTGGGATGGACCACTCTGCACTGTTATATTATAACTGTTTATAACTTTGTAATGCCTTCATAAATGTGATTCATTACACCAATAAACATGCAAGACAACTGCAGCATCTTACTGTTTCTTTGCCCAAGTTGCTCTGGCCTTGATGTTCAGAGATGACTTTCACTTCCACCTTGAACAGAGCCTTAGAAAGTCTGATTTGTTTTCATATATTTATTTTAATTTATATTTTCCAATATTATAGAATCTCATCATAAATGTAGATTATAATAGGATGATTTAGGATTGTTCATAATTAAAGAAAAATATCCTTTATGTAAGAATACAAAAATTATATAAGGATGAGAAAACAGAACCTTTAGTTAAAAGTGGAAACAAAGGGAAATTATTTGGACTGCAGGCAAAAAGTCTGATAGTAAATCATATGGTTTTCAATAAATGAAGGGACATTTGTGGGGCAGGAGGGGCACAGAGGAAGAAGGTGAGCATTTTTACTCTATTTATAACAGATAACTCAAGGAAACGAAGTCAAATTGTAGGGTAGCTTTTGGGCGAGGGATAGCAAAAGGACATAGTTTCCACTTTCGGTGTTTATGATTATTCATTCTATTAGCATCACTATATAAAGGGACATTCTGCAAATATTGGAGATCTTGAAAAACAGGCAAAAGTTTCATTAGTGAAGAATTACTTAACAATGTGGTTTTAGTTTGTTTTGTTTTCTACAATAAGGGATAGCTAAATGTTCTGCATCTGGCTTCAGCAGTCTATTTAGACACTCCCAGCTTTCTACAACCCCACTGTGCTACAGGCACTGATGTCTCCATTTGGTACCAATCAGTTCCCTGAACAGATCTGAAAAAGGAAGGCAAGACACTGGGAGCCCATCCTTATCCAGAAATCCAATTTACTTGCAATGTCTAGTCTTAGCCCCAGGCAATTAATTATGTGACTACTGAGCTATGGCCTTGCTCTGGCCCCACCCTACATGTGTCAAGTTCCTGTGATGGTATGGGGTGGAGTCACACTGATTTTCTTAATTGTTCTGAAGTCTAGTCTGTCTAAACTAGTCTAGACAATTTGACTGTCTAGTCTGTTTGACTGAGGCCTTGATATTCTTTGTCCCTTTGTTACTATTAACCTCTTAATTCAGAGTTTGGACCATAATTTTTACATTCATAGTTACCAGCTGGGCTTCTCCCTCCCTAACCATATGCATTACCATAAATCCAACAGCCATCTGGCCTGACTTTTTTTTAATCTGTGAAATAACAATAATAAAACTTGTAGTGCATAGTTGTTCTAAGAATCAAATGAGGTTTTTTGAGATAGGGTAAACTGGAAAATAGCAGATGCTCTAACCATTGGTTCTTTCCTTCTTATGCTTCCAAGCATTATCACAGACTGCAGCTCTAATGACATACCGTTAGCAGTACAACCGCCCTCTCTTGGATGCTGATGATAGCTAAACTACGCTACGGCCCTTTGCTTCGTCCTTTCAGATCTAGGTCTAGGTGTTCTCAGTGTTCTCAATCTCTTCTCTATAAACCTTCTACTTAGAACTCAGCGTGCAATACAGATGAATCAGGCCAAGACAACATTATTCAATGACAATAAAAACTTTAATATTCTGAGTCCAATTAGGGTACAAAAAGATATGCAAGACCTACTTTACACAAAATGCTTAAGTAAGTTCTCCAGGCTGAAGAATAATAACTACTTTATGTTCTGGGGTTTTATCAGCTATAGTTGTAAATATGTGACAAAAATAGCAAATAAAATGTGGTACCAAATGAAATTATAACATTGTAAGATTTTTATATTGTGCAGGAAGTTACATTGTATTATTTGAAGACAGACTACGATAATTTAAGCACATATATTCTTGTCTCTAGAGCAACTACTAGAAGATGGTTAAATAAAACAAAGAGGTATAGATAGAACCTAAAAAGTATATAAAATGGAATAATAAAAAGTATATATAAATGGAATAATTAAAAATGATTAATCCAAAAGAAAGCAAAAAAATGAGAATCTAAGAAACAGAAATGAAATGGAACAGATTAAAAACAAATAACCAGATGATAGACTTAAATCAAACATCAACATTTCACATTAAGTGTAAATGAGCTAAATACTCTGATTAGAAGGCAAAAATTTTCAGAATGAGTTATTAGGAGCAAGCAAACAAGAGAGATCCAACTACATTTTTTATAGAAGAGACACATTTCAAATATAAAGATACATGTAGGCTAAAATTTAGGTATGGAGTAAGATATGCTATGCAAACACCAATTATAAGAAAGCTAGTTTGCCTATGTGTATATCAAAGAAAGTAAATCTTAGAACAAGAAACATTACCAGAGATAAGAACAACTTACAATGATAAAGCACCAATTCATCAAAGAGACATGAATAATTCTAAGAGTACACGGATCTAATGACAGAGTTTCAAAGAATATGAAGCAAAAATTAACAGCTCCAAAAGGAAAAATAGAAAAATCCACAATCATATTTGGATATTCTAATACTTTCCTCTCATTGATTTATAGAATAGGTAGACAGAAAGCAAGTAAACATGTAGAAAATCTGAACCATATTATAAACCAACTTGATCAAACAGAAATTTATAGAGCACTATACTTTAACAGC
The DNA here is from genome assembly GCA_004363605.1 of Indri indri. Lineage (NCBI taxonomy): Eukaryota > Metazoa > Chordata > Mammalia > Primates > Indriidae > Indri > Indri indri. Next base: position 12,457 of record RJWJ010022059.1, on the reverse strand, counting down.
AACAAAAGATACATTCCTTTAAAGTGCATGTATAACATAAATGAAAATAGACACTATACCAAGTCATGTAGTATCTCAATAAATTTCAAAGAATTGCAATCATAGAGCATATAATATCTTAGTAAAACATAAAATTTGAAATCAAAAACAAAATATTTAATAAAATTTTTAATTATTTGTAAATTAACAAACAAGTGTCTACATAACTGTAAAATCGAAGAAGAAAAGAGAAATGAGAATATATTTTGAAATGAATAGAAATGAAAGCACAGTATAAAATTTGTAAGATGTAATTATGGTGATGCTTACAGAATATTTCACATCTTTAGAGGTTTATATTAGAAAAGAAATTCCTATAATTAGTGATCTAAGCCAGGCATTGCCAAACCTTTCCTTAAGGAGTTAGAAAATAAATATTTTAGGTTTATTGACAATAATCTCTACAGCGGTGACTCAACTCAGCCATTGTAACACAAAAGCAGCCATAAATAATAAGTGTAGATATGTTCCAATAAAACTTCATTTACAAAAACATATATATGGTTTGTGGGCCGTAGCTCATGGACAATGATTTGAGCTTTCACCTTACAAAGCTATGACAAAAAAGAGCAAAACAAACCCACAGTAAGTAGAAGAAAAGAAATGAAAATAAGAGTAGAAAACAGACAATAATTGAGAAGATCAACAAAGCCCAAATTTGGTTCTTTAGAATTTTCAATATAGCTGATAAAAGTAGCAAGAATAATCAGTAAATAAACATAGAAAATATAAATTAGTAATATCAAGAATGAAAATGGGCTATCACTACAGATCCCGCAGGTACTAAAAAATAAATAAATACTAGGAATAATTGTACAGAAATGAATTAGTAAGATGAGGTGGATAAAATAAACAGATTGGTAGATGAAATGGATAAAGCCATTGAACAAAAAGACCTTATAAAAATAAACCTAAAAAAGTAGAAATTAAATGAATTCCAAAGACTTTTCCCAAAGATAACCAATGGCAGAGATAGTTTCCTCCATGAATACTATTAAACATTTAAAGAAGACATAATATTTAATACCAATGTTACACTTTTTCAGCTTTTTCAGAAAATAGAAGAGAAGAAGAAAATCCTTCTAATTTCATTACACTTGATGAAAAACAAAACTAAAGGCTGGCAAGGATGTCTTGGTAAAAAAAAATTGCACACCAATATCCCTCATGAACATAGAAAATCTCTTGCAAAATCTAAGCAAGTCAAATTTAGTAAAATAAAAATGGAATCATAAATCACAGCCAGTGGAGTGTATACAGGAAGGCAAACAATGTGATACTTAAAAGTCAATAAATGTAATTCATCACATTAAGAGAATAAAGAAAAAAAAATGCTATTATCTCAATACATACAGAAAAATTCATTGACAAAATCCAATACCTACTTATGATAAAATCCCTCAGCTACCTAACAATAGAAAGAAACTTTCTAAATTTGATAAAAGTTACACATGAAAATCACATTTAGGGATGAAATCACGAATACTTTTAACCTAAGCCTAAGTAAGGATGTCCACTCTCATCTCTTCTATTCTGTTTTGTACTAGAGATCCTTTCTAAAGAAGTAAGACAAGGGAAAACAATAAAATGTATAAAGTTTAGTAAAGGAGAAATAAAATACTTACAGAGAAAATTATTTTTATAAAGAAAATATGAACGAATCCATAAGAATATGAAATCTAATAAGTGAATTCAGAAAAACCTCAGGACATAAGGTCAGCATACAAAAATCTATTGTATTTCAATGCACTAACAAAAACGCTGAAAAACATAATTAAAAACAAATCATTTACAAATAAATTGGAACAAATATAAGAACTCTACACTAAAAACTATAAAGCATTGCTGAGAGAGTTTAAAGAATTAAGTAAAAGGAGAGGTATACCATGCTCATGTGTAGGAAGAAACAATTTTTTAAATAAAATAATTCTACCTAAATTTTTTAATACAGTAAATGCTATATCAATCAATGCCATCAGGTTCTTTTTTCAGTGAAAATTGATAAGCTAATTCTAACATTTATATAAAAAGATTAAGAACGTAAAATTGTCAAAACTTTCTTGAAAATAAATACAATTTTAAATGACTCAAAGTTTTACTGTAATGCTTAAGTTTTAAGTGTTAAGTAACTCACTGTAACATTTAAGTTTTAATGGGCATACTATTGATATTAGTGTAAATATAAACAAATGCCGCAACAGAGCTTAAGAGAGAGTCCAGAAATGAACTCAACCAAATGTGGTCAAATGATTTCTGATGAACGAAAAAAAAGCAATGTAAAGAGTAAGGGAAGTCATTTCAACAAGTGGTACTTCAATCATACCTCACATCATATACAAAAATTAACTTAAGGTAGACTGCAGATTAAAGATAAAACCCAAAACATATAAAGCTCTTAGAAAATAACATAGGAAAATATTTTCGAAATGCTGAGGCAGATAGACAAAAATTTCTTGGACAAATCCCCCAAAACACCAATCTTAAAAAACTCAATAATTTGGACTTCATCAAAATTAAAAAACTTCAGCTTCTCAAGAAGGTAAGTGATCTAATTTGAGAATCCTACTCAAAGGATCTGCTTCCAGAGACATCTTCCAGTTACAACTGGTTTTCTTTGGGTTTCCCCAGAAAAAGATATGAATGAGGTAATCTCTTGGGGAAATAATTTTAATAAACACTGGAAGTGGAGTAGGTAAAAGAGGCAAGCAAGCAATAAAATCAAAAAAGTTTGTGTTATGAAGAAAACTACAGCTCAATCCCACTGAGTTACACTAGGGTAGAGTTTAAAATGCCCCTAAGAGATTCCCCAGCTAAGGGACAAGGAGGCTATGTTATTTATCTCATGGCATTGGAATTCACTGGATGCAAAGTATTCCTGAGGGTGTTAATTTCTGGCACTTCCAGCTGCCTTTGCTGATCATGTTCCTCAGAAGAGGATCGGAGGCAAAGAGGTGTAGGTGCTCTAAATAAGAATCTCTTGGCTGTACCAATCCACCCCCGCCAACAGTGTGCGAGGTTTCCTTTTTCTTCACATCCTCACCAACACTTGGTATTGCTTATATTTATGATAATAGCCATTCTAATGAGGCGACATCTCATTATGGTTTTCATTTGCATTTCCCTGGTAATTTGTGATGTTGGAATACCTTTTCATGTACCTGTTGGCTATTTTTATGTCTTCTTTGGAAAAATGTCTATTCAGGTCAACTGCCCATTTTTAATTGGGTTATTTTCATTTTTCTTATTGAATTGTGTGATTTCCTTATATATTTTGGAAACTAGCACCTTATCAGGTATATTTTTCGTAAATATTTCCTCCCACTCCATTGGCTGCCATTTCATTTTGTTGTTTCCTTTGCCGAGCAAAAGTTTTAGTTATTATGAAAAATTGTATGAAGCATCCTCATAATATTAAAATTAGAACTAATATATCAGTACAATCCAGAAATCACACTTTTGAGTATATTTCCAAAGGAAATAAAATCAGAATTTCGAAGACATATCTGCACCCCCACGTTCACTGAAGTTTGATTCACAATAGCCATGATACAGAAACAACCTAAGTCTTCATCAATGAATGAATGGCTAAAGAAAATGTACTGTATATAATACGTTGTATATTTACATATTAAAATACTTTTTATATAATATATTAATATGTTGCATATTTTGTATACTAATATGTTTATTAATATATTTATTTATAACATGAAAATGGAATATTATTGTACCACAAAAAAGAAGAAAATACTGTCATTTGTGACAAAAAAGATGAACCTGGAGGACATTTTGCTAAGTGAAATAAGCCAAACACAAAAAGAGAAATACTACATGATCTCACTTACTGTGGAGTCCAAAAGAGTTAAATTCATAGAAGCAAAAAGTAGAACAGTAGTTGTCAGGGGCTGGAGGTTGGGGGAAATGGAGACCTGTCGAAGGGTACAAACTTTTAGTTGTAAGATGAATAAGTTCTGAAGATCTAATGTACAGCATGGTGACTATAGTTAATAATACTTTACCAATGTTTACTTGAAATTTGATAAGATGGTAGACCTTGAGTGTTCTCACTACACACATACACACACACACACAAACAAACATGTTCACACACAAAAATGGTATGTGTGAGGATGGATGTGTTAATTTGATTGTGGTTATCATTACACAATGTGTGGATATCAAATCATGTTGTACACTTTGAATATATATGATTTGTATTTGTCAATTAAATATTTTAAAATTAACAAAAAATCCCTTGGCAAGAAACAGTGAGTACCAAGTGGGATACAGGCTCAGCACTAACAGTGTCTGATACATGCACTCTTAAAAATATTTCCAAACATGCATTTTGAGACTAAACTATTCTATAATATATCAAGAAACTGTTTAGATGGAGGCAGATTTCAGAATCCAAGGATGTGATGACCAAAGGATTAAAGTTTGAAGAGTTGCTCTGCTTTGTTTGCTTTGTTCTTTCCTCCTCAAAGGCTCTCCCTTGCACTCTCCCTTCTCTCAGCTAACTCCTACCCACTCTTCAGAACTCACTTTAAAAAGAACACATTTTTAAAAAAGTCTCCCCTGATCTTTTTTGAGCAGATCAGGCCCCACTGTAAAAAGCTCACTTTAGCATCGTATACATGGCCTTCATGTCAACTTTTCCAAGTGTAGTTAAATAAACAACAATTGATTATTTAAGGTTTATCTTACACTAAAATATAAGCCCCATAAAGGCAGGATTCCCACTGTTCTATGTCAATCCTTAACACTATGCCAGGCCGGGCATGGTGGCACACATCTGTAATCCTAGCACTCTGGGAGGCTGAGGTGGGAGAATCACTTGAGGTCAGGAGTTTGAGACCAGCCTGAGCAAGAGCAAGACCCCATCTCTACTAAAAATAGAAAAAATTAGCTGGGCAACTAAAAATAGAAGAAAAAAATTAGCCGGGCATGCTGGTGTTTGCCTATAGTCCCATCTCTTGGGAGGCTGAGGCCAGAGGACTGCTTGAGCCCAGGAGTTTGAGATTGCTGTGAGCTAGGTTGACACCGTGGCACCCTAGCCCAAGCAACGGAGCAAGACTCTGTCTCAAAAAAACAAAAAATAAAAAACAAAATACACCACTATGCCAAAAACATAGTAGGTATTCATATTAGGTATCTCAAATACCAATTATTAATGCTTTAATAATTGACTAAAGAACTATATATTTTAGATTACCTAATGATTAGTTTCTTTTGTAGTGTATGGAGAATAGGAAACTATCCCAAAAGATCCACTATAGCTAGATGACAGAAACTTGTCCCAAAATTGAATTGACTATTAAGATCTCCAGTTTATCATATGACAAAGAAGATTCTAATAAGAAACAGGTGAACTTGGATAAAAACCAAGGAAAATCTACTCATGTTAAAATATACATGTAAGGGATTTATTTGAATAAAAAATAAATTAAAACAAATTACAGGACATGAAAAGATGGCTTTAAAAGATCTTTAGTGCGCACAAAATATAACATTCAAAACTTGGAACAAGATGGGGAAAAGACAATATCTTCAATAAATCGTGGGACAACTGCATATCTATATGCAGAAGAATAAAACTAGACCCCTTATTTCTCACCATATACAAAAAGCAAATAAAAATGGATTAAATCTAAGACCTGAAACTATGAAACTCCTAAAAAAATACAGGGGGAACACTTCAGGACATTGGTCTGGGCAATGATTTCTTGAATATACCCCTAAAGCACAAGCAACCAAAGCAAAATTGAACAAATATGATCACATCAAGCTAAAAAGCTTCTGCACAACAATGAAAACAATCAACAAAGTGAAGAGACAACCCACAGGATGGGAGAAGATATTTGCAAACCACTCATCTGATGAGAAATTAATAATTAAAATATATAGGAAGCTCCAACAACTCAATAGGACATAATCAAATAATCTGATTTTTAAAATGGGCAAAAGATCTGAGTAGACATTTTGTCTAAAGAAGACATGCAATAGCCAACAGGTATATAAAAAAATGTTCAAAGTCATTCATCATCAGAGAAATGCAAATCAAAATTACAATGAGATATCCCCAGCTAAAATAGCATTTATCAAAAAGATAGGAAATAACGAATGCTGTTGAGGATGTGGAGAAAGGGAACCCTCAAACCCTGTTGGTGGGAATGTAAATTAGTACAACCACTATGGAGAATAGTATGGGGGGGGGTTCATAAAAATAAAAACATATGACCCAGCAATCCTACTCTCAGGTATATGTACAAAAGAAAGAAAATCAGTATATCAAAACAAAACAAAACAAAACGAAACAAAAAAAAACACTACACTCCCCTGTTTATTGTAACACTATTAACAATTACCAAGATTTGAAATCAGCTTAGGTGTCCATCAATGGGTATATAAATGGATGAAGAAAATGTGGTACATATGCACAACGGAATATTATATAGTCATAAAAAGAATGGAATCCTTTCATTTGCAACAACATGGATGGAACTGGAGAACATTATATGAAATAAGCCAAGCACAGGAAGACAAATCTCACAGGCTTTCACTCATATGTGAGAGACAAATATTAAAAGAAGTGGTCTTCATGAGGACAGTGAGTAGAATGATGGTTACCACAGGCTGGGAAGGTTAGTGTGGAGGGGGCAATAAAGTGGGGATGATTAATGGGTGAAAAAATATAGTTCAATAATTAGATAGAATGAATAATATCCGATAGCACGACAAAGTGGCTACGGTCAACAATAAATTATGGTATACTTTAAAATAACTAAAACAGTGGAATCGTTACGTTCCTAACACAAAGAAATGATATTCTTGAAGTGACAGATACCCCAATTTCCCTGATCTGATTAATACACATTGTATGCCTGTATCAAAGCACCACATGTGCCCTATAAATACATACAACTCTTATGTACCCACAATATTTAAAAATATTTTTTAAAAAGATTTTTAAAAACTTGGAGCAAGAGCTCCCTTCTAAAAATAATTTATTACTTTTTGTTTATCTGAACAGATTTAGAAAATGTTTGAAGAAAATTCAACACTCATTTTAATTTTGATTTGAAGACAAAACGATGAGAAACCAACTTATAAAGGCAAGAACCATAAATCATCCCCACTTTATTGCCCCCTCCACACTAACCTTCCCAGCCTGTGGTAACCATCATTCTACTCACTGTCCTCATGAAGACCACTTCTTTTAATATTTATCTCTCACATATGAGTGAAAGCCTGTGAGATTTGTCTTCCTGTGCTTGGCTTATTTCATATAATGTTCTCCAGTTCCATCCATGTTGTTGCAAATGAAAGGATTCCATTCTTTTTATGACTATATAATATTCTGTTGTGCATATGTACCACATTTTCTTCATCCATTTATATATTTATATATTTCTGAAGAAAATAAAATATCTTCACTATTTTGGTATAGGCACAAATGTCCTGCATAGGACACAAAAAGCATTAACCATAAGAGAAAAAAATTATAAATTAGATTTATAAAATTAAAAATAATTACTAATTAAAAGATATTATTAAGAAAATGAATAGGCAAGCCACAGATTGAGAGAAAATATCCATTAAAACCATATCTGATAAAAGACTTGTATCTTGAATATATAAAGACATTTTTCTTCTTGATATTTTAAAAAAAGAAGAATAAAATATGAGCAAAAGCTTTGTAAAGACACTAGAAAAAGTAGCTAAATGAATGTCCATTGAGCACAAAACTTTCTCAACAGCATTAGTCTATGAGATATCAGTCAATACCGAAAGCATTAAATACAGGTGAGTATGTGGAACAACTGGAAATATCATATATTGCTCTCATTTTGTATAATAGAACTACTAATATTTGGCAGTTTCTTTTACAGTTAAATGTACCCTACAATACCATTCTTGGCAATTCTGTACTTACCCAAGAGAAACGAAAACACACGTCTACAAAAAAAAAAAAGAACTGTGCAAGAAAATTCACAGCAGCTTGATCTAAAATTGCAAAATGGCCAGAAATTAGAAACATGTCAGCTATCCATCACTGGGAGAAAGGATTAATAGATTATGGTATAGCCATACAGTGGAATACTCCTCAGTGATTTAAAAAGAACAAGCTGCTGACATATGCAAAAACAAATGAACAAATCTCAAAAATATAATGATGAGTGAAGGAAGCCAGATACACATATACAAAGTATATGATATGGTTCCACTCAGATGAATTACAAGCATAGGCACAACTAAGCTATGGCCACAGAAATCAGAAGGTGATTGCTCTGTAGAATGAAAGAGATTTATTAGACAGTGGCACAAGGAAATTTTCCGAAAGAGAGGAATATCTGTATTCTTTTGAGGGGTACTAGATAAACAGGTATATATAATTTTGAAAACTTATATAATTGAACTTTGAAGATATAGGTATTTTATTGTACATAAACTATACGTCAATTAAAAATAAGCAAACATGTTAAAAAAGCATCTTTCTAATCACAGTTTTATATTTTGAACTAAAAGCAGTCATTATATTTAGGAAAACTTCAGAGACATTTTCACTGAAATCAGCAGTAATACCAGATACGTGAATACCTTCACGATTTTTGTAAATGTTATAAATGACATTTCTGTTCATACAATAAGATAAGAAACAGTTATGAGAACAAAAAATAACTGTTTAATGACAATATAGTTATTTTAAAACCTTAAGAGATTCAACTAAAATATTATTAGGACTACTAATAATTTAAAAAGTCACGCAAAAAAATTAGCAATAAATATGTCTTTTAAAAATATTCTAGCAATAAATAGGATATAATGGAAAAATTCCGTTTATAATTTGAACAGAAATATAACTAGAAATAACTAATAAAAATATGCAAAACCTATATGAATACATTTAAGTAAACCTATGAATACAATTTTTGTGAGTGGTGAGATATCTCAATCCTGTGTCATTCTTCTACATGTGGCTATCCAATTCTCCCAGTGCCATTTATTGAATAGGGTTTCTTTTCCCCACTGTATGTTGTTATAGCACTGTATGCTTTGTCAAAGGTCACATAAGACAATATGTGCCTTGTCTTATATTTGAGTTCTTTGTTCTGTTCCATTCTGTTCTATATCTCTATTTTTGTGCCAATACCATGATATTTTGGTTACTATAACCTTGTTGTATAGTTGTAAGTCTGGTAATGTGATACCTCCAGATGTTTTTTGCTTAAGATTGCTTTGGCTATTCGGGTTCCTTTCTGTTTCCAAAGGAAGCATAGAATTATTTTTTCTCTATCTGTGAAATACGATGTTGGTATTTTGACAGGGATTACATTGAATTTGTCAATCACTTGGGAAAGTATGGACATTTTAACAATGTTGATTCTTTAGACATCCAGGCACAAGAGGCTCAATGAACACCTGGGAGATTCATTGGAAAGAGGCAATTACCAAAACTCCAAGTCATCATACTGGCCAAAGTTAACATGAAGGAGTAATTTCTGTGAGCTGTGAGGTGAAAACATCAAGTAACTTACAAAGGAAAACCCGTCAGGCTAACTGCAGATTTCTCAACTGTGACCTTTCAAGCCAAAAGGGATTGGGGCTCCATCTTCAGTCTTGATATCAAGACCACACCTGCCCTGCAGGAAATACTCAGAACCACATTATACACGGATCAGCACAGTAGACACCCACCAGTGTAAAACCATCCAAAAGCTAAAGCTCAGAGCCCATGTAAGACAATAGCACATGAGGTAAAACTAAGCAATAAGGTACTACTCAACGGGATGAACAGACAGCATCCCACATATCAATTCTGCCAATCAACATGTACAGTTTGAATACTCCACTGAAGAGACATAGGCTGGCTGAATGGACGAAAAAATACAACCCAAATATCTGCTATCTCCAGGAAACTCTTTTAACCCACAAGGACTCATACAGATTCAAAGTGCAGGGTAAGAAAAAAATATTTCATGCAAATGAAAACCAAAAGAAAGCAGTTATAGCCATTCTCATATCAGATAAAATTGACTTTAAATCAACAATAGTAAAAAAGGACAAAGATGGTCATTATATAATGGTAAAGGAACAATTCAACAAGAAGACATAATAATCCTAAATATTAATATTTATCTACCTAACACAGGAACACCCAGATTCATAAAGCAAAGCCTACTAGATCTAAGCAAAGAGATAAACAGCAATATTGTAATTGCTGGGGATTCAACACCTCACTGATGGAACCGGACAGATCATCCAAGCAGGAAAAAAAATAAACAAACACTGGACTTAAATGGGACTCTAGAACAATTGGGCCTGACAGACATTTACAGCACATTTTACCCCAAAACTACTGAAGATACCTTCTACTCATCAGCACATGGAAAATTCTCTAAGACCGATCATATCTTAGGCCAAAAAACATGTGTCAACAAATTCAAAAAAATAGAAATCATACCATATATCTTCTCAGACCACAGTGGAATAAAACTAGAAATAAACTCCAAGAGAAACACTCAATTCCACACAAATTCATGGAAATTATACAACCTGCTGCTGCATGATTATTGGGTCAATAATGAAATTAAGATGGGAATCAAGAGATTCCTCAAACTGAATGACAAAGTGGGCACAAGCTATGAAAATCTATGGAATTCAACAAAAGCAGTCCTAAGGGGAAATTTCATAGCCTTAAATGCCTACATCAAAAAGGCAGAAAGATCATAAATCAACAATCTAATAACACATCTCAAGGAACTAAATTGACTCTTATTTCTAACATAGCATTGCCTAGATACCAGCAAGTGAGTAAATTACTTCACTTTTAACATTTCATTTACTATTTTTAAGATAATTACCTCTATTTCACTTGTTAGAAAACAGTTACTCTTATAAGATTAGATAATTTGACAATGACGGCACATAGAATAAACAGCAAAGCTAGAAACTGAACTCAATTCTATTTTTCTCAAAAAACACTTTCTTCCACAAGATTACACAGCCTCAGAGTATGGCTGAGTACTAACTCTTCCTCCCTTCCTTCCCTTTAACATTTTGAAAAGTATGCTTTTCAGATCTTTATCTGAGGTATTTATAAACAAATTAAGCATGGTATTGCCAAGGACAGAGCTCTTTGGCAGACCATCAGGGAATTTTCTTTTGGGTTGGCAATGACCCATTCATTAGTCAATACCCTCTGAGAAGAATAATACTACCAGCCACAAACTGACCTAAATTTGATAAAGCCCAACCCACATATCAGCCTCATATTTATAGGAATACAGTCAAAGACTCTGTCAAAAAGCTTGCTGAAATCTGAAACATTCTGATTACCTGAAGCATTTCCAAAATTTTCTACACTTGAAAATAAAGTCGGGTACTATTATATTATATAAATTTACTTAATCTTTTTCTTTCAATATATTTCAAAGCCTTTACAATGTTAGCACCTATTGTGACTCTGAATGGTAGTGTATTTGCTTTGATGTACTTGGTCAGAGAATCCTTTCTTTTTCAATAGACTTAGCGGGTATAAGTGGAGTTCAGTTACATGGATATATTGCATATTGGTGAAGTGTGGGCTTTTGTACCCATTACCTAAAGAGTGTACATTATACCCAATAGGTAATTTTTTATCCCTTACCTCCCTTTTACTTTCCCCCCTTTTGAGTCTCCAATGTCCATTATAATGCCCTGTATGACCATGTATAGGCCTAGTTTATCTCCTACTTATAAGTGAAGACATGCAGTATTTGGTTTTTTGCTCCTGAGTTACTTCACTTAGGATAATGGTCTCCAGTTTGATCCAAGTTGCTGCAAAAGACACGATTTCATTCTTTTTTCATGGCTGAGTAGTATTCCATGGTGTATATACATACATATCATAATTTCCTTATCCACTCATTGGTTGATGGGTAATTATGTTGATTTCATATCTTTGTGATTGGGAACCATGCTGCAATAACCATGCAAGTGCAGGTATCTTTTTGATATAGTGATTTCTGTTCTTTTGTGTAGATACCTAGTAGTGAGATTACAGGATCAAATAGTATATCTACTTTGAGTTCTTTGAGATATCTCCATACTGATTTCTGTGGAGGTTGTGTTGATTTACATTCTCACCAATAATGTATAAGTGTTCCATTTTCACTGCATCTATGCCAACATCTATTGCTTTTTTACTTTTTAATAATCAGATGGCCATACTGATTGGAGTAAGATGGTGTCTTATTGTGGTTTTAATGCTCATTTCCCTTATGATTATTGATATTGAATATCACTTCACATGTTTTTTGGCCATTTGTATATCTTCTTTTCAAAAACGCCTGTTTAGCCGGGCGCAGTGGCTCACGCCTGTAATCCTAGCACTCTGGGAGGCCAAGGCGGGAGGATTGTCCTGAGCTCAGGAGTT
>RJWJ010022058.1:0-27230 GCA_004363605.1 Indri indri | reverse complement strand
CTGTGAGCTAGGCTGACACCATGGCACTGTAGCCCAGGCAAAAAGAGTGAGACTCTGTCTCAAAAAAAAAAAAAAAGTGTGATCGTTTACATTTTTTTTTTTTTTTTTTTTTTTGAGACAGAGTCTCACTCTTTTACCCAGGCTAGAGTGAGTGCCGTGGCGTCAGCCTAGCTCACAGCAACCTCAAACTCCTGGGCTCAAGCGATCCTACAGCCTCAGCCTCCCGAGTAGCTGGGACTACAGGCATGCGCCACCATGCCCGGCTAATATTTTCTATATAGTTTTAGTTGTCCGATTAATTTCTTTCTAATTTTAGTAGAGGCGGGGTCTCGCTCTTGCTCAGGCTGGTCTCGAACTCCTGAGCTCAAACAATCCGCCCGCCTCGGCCTCCCAGAGTGCTAGGATTACAGGCGTGAGCCACCACGCCCGGCCATGGAGTTCGAACTTTTACTATCAGGCTCATATGTGCTCTGTCTAGAATTTTTACCACTTAAAATTGTAAATCACACACAAAAAACTTAATTTTTCTCTGTCTTTTAGACCGTACATTGAACTATTTGTATTCTTGTTAGAAAGTTTTTGTCTCGGTTAAAAAAAAAAAGTTTTTGTCTCAAATTGATTTGTTAGCCAAGCTCTGATTTAACAACTTTATTGATGTGTAATATTAGCCTAATTAGTACTTGGGTGTTACTAGTGTCTCTCTATGAAAATTTTGTAGTTAATGGTTTGCCTTTCCTTTTTTCTTAAACCGAAATTTATTGTTCACTGTGCGCTAATTATGTGCAGCAATCTTATAAGGAGAGTAACATTATTGTCATTTTGCAGATGAGAGAACTGAGAGCAGTGAAGTGACTTGGCCCAGTAAATGGTAGAGATGGGACTCAAGTCCATGTGTCTGACTCCAGGGCTTACAGTCTTAGAATTTCAGCACCAGCTTCTGGTAGAGGAGGATCCAAAGGGCTATTTGTATGTACCTTAAGGCTGTGATCCCCAGTCCCGGAGTACTGGTCCACAGCCTGTTAGGACTGGGCTGCAGAGCTCCATCCCCACCTGCTTCTGTGGAATTGTGGAAAAATTGTTTTCCATGAAAGGGAGGAGGGGTTTGCACAGCAGGAGGTGAGTGGTGGGCTAGAGAGTGAAGTCTCATCTGTATTTACAGCCACTCCCCATTGCTTGCATCACTACCTGAGCTCAGCACCACCCCTCACCCCCACACGGTCCATGGAGAAATTGTCTTCCACGAAACTGGTCCTTGGTGCCAAAAAGGCTGGGGACCACTGCCTTAAGGAGTCTAGTCTTTAGGAGACATTGCTTTAATGGCAGATGCAAGAATTAAAACAAAACTTCATTTTTAGCCGTGGGAACAGGTATACTGTTTGAAAATTGCTTGTTTAAAAATCTTGACTTTTTTTCTTAACTAGTCATGATTTTTTTTAAAGATACCTTTATGTATTTCCAAGAAGAAGAATAAAGTCCAAAGCCAGTTTGTGGTGTTGGAGAAGGGTAACTGTGGGGTTTAGGACAAATCGTTGTCAATAGGGAGGCAAAGAAGCAAAGAGACCCTTGCTTAAATGCTGGCTCTAGGCATGTGACACAGAAGCAGATCTCTCTGTGTGGAATGGGAGGGACTTTTGAAACTAATGCCTTTTAGGAAACAAAGCAAAATAGCATTAGACTACTTAAATACTGTTTGGAACAAGATGAAGAGTGAATAATATAAACTAAAAATGTGAGAGTGTTAACATGTTAAAAACTGAAAGTAACCAATGTGTACAGCTTCAGTTTTCAGGTCAGCTGCTGTTAAAGTCAGCCTTGTTGACCTTACAAAGAATGCTCTTATTTGGTATCATTAGTCAGTATTTGCTTTCTGAAAATTATGGTCACTTTGACTTATTCAGGAATGTGATGCATATTTGGAGAAGAATTACTAAAGTCAGAACAGCTATATACCAAATAGTGATTTCTTACTCTGGAAGCCCAATCAACATATAGGGAAGTAGGGATGTAGTTCTTGAACTCCTGACCTCAAGTGATCCTCCTGCCTCCGCCCCCCAGAGTGCTAGGATCACACCTAGTCTCAGGCGTGAGCCACCGCACCTGGCCCATAATTCTAACATTATGTTTGTGCTAATGCTAGAAGAGGAACATTCCCTCTATGCTGGTTGGAACTTACAAAAGGTATCAAAAACTGTAAGGAAGCCTATATTGTACAAGTAGGATTGTGATTTTAGTAGTATCTGTAATGTTCAAACAAGCTGGGTGTGGTGGTATATATGCCTATAGTTACAGCTGCTTGGGAGGCTGAGGCAGCGGGATCACTTGAGCTCAGGAGTTTGAGGCTGTAGTGCACTTTGATTGTGCCTGTGAATAGCCACTGCACTCCAGCCTAGGCAACATAGTGAGACCTTGTGTCTTAAAAACAAAAACAAACAAAAAAAACTCCAGTTATTTATTTCCTTGGTTGGGTGATCTAAATGGTTGACCCAGAGGTCAATTTTCACATAAATGCTGCAACCTCATCAAGAAGCTAACATCTCAGTAATAGCACTGAGTGATGACTTAATAAAAGGTCATATTCCATATGTGTGCACAGAATGGAACACTTTCCCTGGAGCTGCTGCAAAGTAGTTTAGATTTTTAAATCAAGAAGTCTTTCCCAAGTCTATTTATATTGTGTTTTGGAGGGTGAAGAGATCAGAATGACTTTGCCAATTATAATAATGATAACTCTTATTGAACATTACTGTATGCCAGGTACCTTCTTGAGAACTTTTATGTTTTTTATTTAATCCTTAACAACAGCCCTATGAGGTAAGTACTGTTGTGGTTCCCATTTTTAGGTAAGGAAAATGCTGAAGCCTTTGGAATCATGGTTAGTGTTTAAATCACAGAAATAGCTACAAATGTTCCCTTTATACAATTTCTCCCGTCTGTAAAATGGGGGCTACAATGGGATGGAACAGATTAGGGGTGATTTATAGTTTATCCTTCTAAGTTTCTTTTTTTTTTTTTTAAATCTAAGAATCTTGGTAATCCCTTAAGGGTTTCTCAAATATTAGCATCATGTAATTTGTAGCTCCTGTTACACACGACTGCAACTTTTGATAAACTCATAGACTTTAGAGCTGAAAAGGGATCCTAACAAAATCGGTTTCCTTTATTGAGGAGAAAATCTAGATACAGAGGGGTAGATCGCTTAGCGTCACATAAATGGCTTATTAGTACTGGAGCAAGGCTAATTAATGTTCAGGTGTCTTGCCTCGAGTGTCACTTTACTAAAATCTTAATATTAGGAAATTGCTTTTACATCAAAGTTAGTGTATTTTTATCTCTGTATAAAGAGAGTTTGGAAATAGGAATTTATTCTTTTCAAATTTCAGGGTGTGTCAGGGAAATAAGGTTGCAAAAAGTAGCTTTTCAAATGTTGGCTTTATTTCTGTAATTTAAGGCCATGAATGCCTTGCTAAAAAGTTGAAAAAGGGGAGCCACTAGGATTTTAGAGTGGATTAGGAAATCTAAATTCCAGGAAGTGAAAGAAGTGGCAGAACAGTTATAATAGTCTAGGATTCTAGGGTGATTAGAAGGCTTGAACTAGGTCTGGGAAGATTTGAGAGAGAATGAAATGTCCCGGTGACTGATTGGATTAACTGCAGTGGAAAGTTAGGGAGGGTGGTAAAGTGGGAGCCAAGGAGGAGTCCCTGGGATCTCTGGCTTGGGGGCTGAGAGTTGGTGGTACCTGGAACCTGAGTGAAGAACACAAGAGAAGCAGATTTCAAAGAAAAAATAATAGGTTCAATTTGACATGTTGAATTTGATGGAGCCTATGGGGTATCCAGGTAGATATTGATAATAGGCATTTGGATGGATGGGTCTGTGGTTCAGCAGAAGAGTCTTATCTGGAATTGAAAGTTTGGCGAGGGGTCATCAGTTGAGAAGTGTAGGTGAAACCATGTGTGTGAATGAAACCATCTAACCTGGAATGAGAAAGTAGCATGTGTGCTGGGATAGGCCTTTCTTGTCCTTGATGACATTTAGGAAAGAACATGTCAGACAGAGCCTGTGTAATCATCTGTTGGAATATGACCACCTCTGGGGAAAACATTTCCCAATAATGGGTAAGGACTTCCAAAAGATATGTATGGCTTTCTGAGTACTATTGATAGTCTGTCTATATTTACATTCTTCCTTTCCTCCCTTACTCACCTGATTTAAGTGCCACTTTTGCCATCAAATCTTTTCTAGTTTCTCCTAGGAAGAAGTAAGTACTGTTTATCTAACTGCTGCTAGTGTCTCCATTAGGGCATTTACTTAATACATAATTCTTTGTATCCAGTCAATTTTCTAGTTTCCCTATTAGAGTGTAAGAAACTGGGGGTAATCAGCTTTATTCATCTGTTTCCCTTATGGAATCTGGCACAGTGCCCTATACATTGAAAACACTGGGTAAGTATTTGTTGAATTTAATTTTAAAATATAGGGAAATTTAGCATCTAAGAAAAAGCAGTTTTTCACCTTAATCCTGTTTGTAGAGTATACTTTATTTATTCAGTGCTATAAACATTGATTGTTGCTCTTCTGTCTTAACTCACCAGGTTTGAATAGTTTTTAAAAATTTCTTTTGGAATTATTTCATGGGTGTGATTAACTAGCTTTGCTTTAGATTTGAAAGATCCTCGGGTGAAAGGTTAAAGATGTTGTATCTCTTTGTTGCCATACAATGGATTTCTGAACCTGGGAGATAGGAGATGATACTGAGCTTTAGACATTCATGATTAACTATTAGAGTATGTCAGAAAGATCAGGGCCCAGAATCATGTTTCTAATAAGATAGTAATTTAAAAGTCATTTAGAGAATATCTGGTAGGTTTTTTCCCTTCAGTTGAAGTGGTTGATTTTAGAGTTTAGCCAAATCATTTTGTTCTTAGGCTTTTAAAAAAATGTACTTGTTTCTGTTTATAAAACTAATATATTTTTAATCAGAAAAGTAGATTGGAGGAAAAAAATCATCTGTAATGCCTCCATTTAGAGATAATCACTTGGAGAAAATAGACCAAGTGTGCTTTTTCATGTACATAGGTATTGGGATATAGCTGAGCTTGTTCTGAGAGTATAGTTTCGTATTATGTTTTTAAATATGGCATTTCCCCATTAGAAACTCTTGTTAAACATAATGTTCACAAAATATCCCATCGAATAGGTATAGCATAATTGAATCTTTGTCTTGTGGTTGAATTTTTAGGTGGCTTCTGATTTTGTACTATTTTTTAAAATTTCTGACCCTTAGGATAGATTTCTAGGATTAATCTGTAGTGACAAACATTTTCAAGGCCCTCAGGCATCCATGTTCCGTTTTTATGTGCGCGTTTTCAAAGAGAGTAAGGAAAAGGTACGTTCTGCCACAAGTGGGGCATTTCCTTCGTTGCATCTGCTCTTCGCTACGGGATTTCCTGAACAGAGCTGGCTTCTGTTTTACCAAACCTTCTGTTGAGAATGGTATGGGACACTTTCTGAAATGACTTTGAAAGCTCTCTGACCATGTTCAAACTCGTTGGCTTATAAGTCTTTTCTTCAGTTGGTCTTTGAAATGACAGTGAGCAAAAAAAAAAATCTCCTTCACTCTCTTCCACCCTTGCTGGGAGCAATTTATAATTTTTCAAAAGAAGCTAGTAGCTGCTGCTAACATGGGCACCTTGGACTTTTCAAGAGGTAGCTTGTCAATGGGCTCAAGTAAGGTATGGTATTCGTTCTTGGACTCTGGGGCTTTGCCGTTGTGGGAGTGTCAGGGTTTGCTCTTTGGTTATGCCAAATTCCCACCTGTCTGGTTTTTCAAAGCATGCACCATGCAAAGGTAGGGTTTTATTAGCCAAGATGCTCTGAATAGTTCTCTTGTTTTGGCTTTTGTGGCTTTTTCTGTGTAATAGAGTACAATAATCTCTTTACACCTGTAAGATGGAGATAATAGTAGCTACTTTTCACTAAGAATTTATGTACAGCATCAAGCTGATGCCTGGCATATAATAAAAATTCAATAAATGGCAACTGACAGATTATTTTATGCATTTTCTTATATGTATGCATTTTGAAATTTATTTAACCTCCAAGCTGAAGGATTGTCAACCATCCCTTTTGTTCTTCTAGAGAATCAGAAATTGTAAATGAAAAATGTCAGAGGCTCATCAGTACATGCAGTTTTCTGAGAAATATCTATATTGTATTTCCATAGAAACACTAATGACCTCTGGACTCATCAGACAGAATTGCTTCCATAAACTGTTTTCACCTTCTGATTCTGTAGCTACAGCCTTGAAGCCGTGTACTGTTTTTATTTTTTTTAAAATGTTTTAAATTTAAATGTCATAATCTTGTGCTGGCTTTTCTGCCTTCAGTCTGGTTTCAAGGCTGTAATTACAAAGCTAGAAGCCTGAAAAATTATATGAAAGGCGATGTAGGCTGGTCAGATGGAAGTTATTAAATGTTTCCATAGAAATATAGACACTTCTTGTAAACTGCATTTAAGCTGAGCAAATATGTGGTCATAATAGGTTATGTAATTGAGAATCCTTGGCTCCCTCCACCCCTCATGTGCTTTGTATTTTTTTTTTTTTTTTTTGCCCCTAATATTTCATGTTAAGAAAACGACATTAGGAAAAAGGCATTGTTTTTGTTGCAGTTTTTAAAATGTGTCCTTGACATTTGTAGATGGGGAAAGGAAAATATTACTTGAAGCTCTGCCAGCCAGCTTTTGCTGTATGGATTTGTGGTCCTATGTCTCTGTATTCAAAAGCGTTTTCTGTTATTCTTGAAGTGTGGTTTGTCGGGTTGCTTAAGAGAAACAAAAGCTAATGGCCCAAGTGGCACTCACTGGATAGAAAGACAAGAGGCAGATGTGAATTTAATGCATTCAGCCAATCCAAGAAAAATGTTCTGTATTTGCTTGGGTCTGGAGCTAGTTTGCAGGCTGCAGACCTGGCTGTAAGACAGGCTGTGGTCTGGCTTCCTGATGGTTTTGTTTCCCCAACCTGCCCCCAACAAAAAGGCGGTATTCCTTCTCAGTGTCTACCAAGGCCATTCATTCTACCAAAAGGAGCCTAGAGGAAGATGGAGTTGGGGGAGGGCCTGAAAAAATGGGGAGAGTTCCTACAATTTAAGGGCCGTGGATGGTTTGCCATGTACATGTTGGTTATCCCAGCAAAGCTTTTTATTTTTTTTGAACCTCTTTGTGCTTTTAGTTTCCTGGTTGAATTTTTTTGGGGGGAGCAGGAGCACCACACATTGTAAGTATTCATCCTGGTAGAAATTTTAGAGCCGCTGTATTGAAGTAATCAGAGTTGGGCTGGTATTGACAAACTTCCTAGGTGTATACATATATTTTCAGTGACTGTTGCCCACGATAAAAGCCCATAACTGCTCAGGTGTGACAGTTAAAGGTCCTTATGATATGGCCCTGCTGAGACTACAGTCAAATCAAATTACCAAGTAACATTCTGTTTTCTCTCTTTGTTCATTCCTTTTACAGGCTGCTTCCCCTGAATATGTTTCTCAAATAGCCCTGTTTGCCTAGTGAATGACTGTCTCCTCCATGCTCCTGGCCCCATGATTGCTGCTTTTCCACTCTCGCTAGTATTGATCATAGCTGCCAAGCACTTTCACTAACCTAAGTGCATCATATCATTGAATCCTCATAACAATCTACAGATGAGGAAATTGGCTCAGAGAGGTGAAGTCACTTCCTAAGTTAACACAATTAGTAAGTAATGGTGCCAGGACGCAAACCTATTCTGATACCAACTTTATGCTCTACTTCCCACTTGTATTGTGTCCATCTGTCCCTATATAGTTAATTTTTTCAAAAATGTTGTTTCATCTTTTTTTCCACTGGGCTTTAATCTTTTTTTGTTGTGGTAAAATGTATATAACAAAATTTCCCATTTTAACCATTTTAAGTGTACATTTTAGTGGCATTAAGTACATTCACCTTGTTGGGTTATTTTTATCTGTTCTCTACCCCTCTAGACTATTCATTCTCTGACAGTAGGGTCAGTCTTATTCATGTTTGTATCTTCCAGGCCTTTTGCCTGTTACAGTATGGGCAGATAATAACATTTGAAGGATTAAGTGACTGCATTTGCAGGCAGATGGAACTATTATTCTGATAATAGCTGATACAGTTATTATTATTATTATTATTTTTTGAGACAGAGTCTCACTCTGTTGCCCAGGCTAGAGTGCCGTGGCATCAGCCTAGCTCACAGCAACCTCAAACTCCTGGGCTCAAGCAATCCTACTGATTCAGCCTCCCGAGTAGCTGGGACTACAGACATGCACCACTATGCCTGGCTAATTTTTTCTCTATATATTTTTAGTTGTCCAGCTAATTTCCTTCCATTTTTTTAGTAGAGATGGGGTCTCACTCTTGCTCAGGCTGGTCTTGAACTGAGCTCAAACGATCCTCCCGCCTCAGCCTCCCAGAGTGCTAGGATTAGGCTTGAGCCACTGCGCCTGGCCCCTGATACAGTTATTAATATAAATTAGATAGGGAATAATACTAGCGTAGAGATTTCCACATTTCATTTTCCTTAAAGGCACAACAGAATCTAACACATGTGGTATAACAGATTTAGAAGGAGGGATGATTTCTTGTCTTGCATTATCCAGTCTCCTCATTCAGACCTTCCACATACTAGACTTAGATTTTATGCTTTTATGACTTTCTTCCCCTAGGCTATGATCCTAGAGGCAGGGTTGTATTTTCTGTTTTGTTCATCCTGTATTTGAGCACCTTCCGTGATATATTGGCAACTGTTGTAGGCATAGTAGCAGCTCCACAGATGGTAGAAGCACAGTCCCTATCTGCGAAGAACTCACTGTCTAGTGGAGGAGGCACATATTTAAATTATTCCTTTATTATTTGGTGAATGCTAGAGGGGCCTCTTCTGTTTTCCATATTTCATAGTTGTGGTGTTACTGGAGCTGGATCTTGAAGAATGAGTAGTTTTTTACAAAGTGGAGGAGGAGGAGGAAGCATAGGAAGGCAGGAAAAGATGTGGTGTGTTTGGTGACTGGTGTTGCCAGAACAGCCCAGGATTGCAAAATACTCTAAAAGCTATGGTGTTTAAATAGTCTGCCTGCTACTTGAATCCCATTTCTCCCACATGACTGCCGGTTGCTGGTTTGGCTTTAGGTTGCCCAGTTCTGATGACAGACGTCATACCCCTCTAGTCCTAGTTTTGCTCTATTATTTTTATTCTATTTATTCTATTTATTTATTTTTCTTTGTTTTTGAGACAGGGTCTCACTCTGTTGTCCTGACTAGAGTATAGTGGCATCATTATAGCTTACTGCAGCCTTAAACTCCTGAGCTCAAGCAATCCTTCTACCTCAGCCTCCAGAGTAGCTGGGACTACAGATGCGCACCACTACATCTGGCTAATCCATTATTTTTGAATTTACTGTTGAGCTACTACAGTTGTTGACCAGCTACTATGTGCAAGGCTTGTGAGAGGTAATAGGTTACAACTGTAAACAAGAGAGGCCAGGTCCCTGCTCTCATGGAATAGTGTAACAGTGGAGTCGGACACAGAACAAAGTAATTCTTTGTTGATGGGTGCTATGAAGAAGCAGGACAAATGTTACAGATAATTGTAACTGGGGATTTGACTTTATGTGTGAGACAAGGATGAAGGAGACAAGAGAAAGTTTTTCTGAGGAAGTATTTAAACTGAGGATGAGTATAAAGCAAACAGGAGAAAGTGGGCAGTCATTCCAGGAAAAAAGAATTTTCATCAGCTGTGTATAGAGGACCTACTGTGTGTGCCATTCATTGTGCTTGATGTATCTCTCCAGTGTGATTGTTACACACCAGTCAGATAAATGTAGCTCAGACTTCTGGGGTATGAAATGTGATTTGAGAGATATTTATTCTAACTTGAATAGCATGGTTATTAACGGAAGAATTGCTTCTAGGTAAAATTCCTCAGCATCTGTGAAAATTTTGTATAAAATTACATTGATATTCTTTGTAAGTTCACGTTTTGTATTTTTTGCCTCCTTTTGGAAGAGAATCAATAATGTGAAGTAGAACATGACAAACATTAAATGAATTACAATTTTCCTGCGAGTTTGTATTCCAACTGACATTGGTGTGCTTACTCATAATTACTTGTACTGTTGTATATTGAGCCTACTCTGTGCCAAGGACTTTATATTGTTATCTCATTTAGTCCTCATTACAGCTCTATTATTATCTCCATTTTTATATTAAGGTGATGAAATGGAGGCTCAGAGGGCTATACAGGAGTTAAATATTAGAGTTAGGATTCAAACACAAATTGACTTCTTAGTCTGGGTTTTTCCTCCTGTATATGATACTTGCTTTTTTGTATTTGGAATCAGCTCGGAGTAATTCACAAATCATAATCTTTTTTTCCTGTTGTTTTCTCTTTAGGTTTCTGTCAGGATGAATTGGCAGAGCTTGACCCAGGCACTAGTAAGTTCTGAATGTTACCCAATGTTCATTGGTAAGAAAAGGATGTGCGTGTATACTTTTAAATGTATAACTTAAGATGTCATTTTTAAGCCATATTTTATTGACTCTCAGATTTTATTTCACTTTAATTTATAATTATTGGAGGGCATTGTGGTTTTTTTAGTTATGCTTTCTTTTTCTTCTAGTATTATTCAATGGGCAGGATCCATCCATTTAATAGAAAGTTGGTTTGCTGAAAATTTCTATTTAATACTGATCTCCTTGCTCTCTGTTCTCTATCCTTCCATGAAGCCAGCAACAACAAAAATTTTACTTTCATTTAGGCACAACCATATGCTCACAACTACTTTTCTAAACTATTTGGTTTTGACGTAATTTCTTTCAAAGAAAGATTATGCTTGGCTTAGAAATTATAATTGATAACCTTTGTGCCACAATTTAATTTATAAAGCATTATGAGAGTGAACATTTCAAGGTCTAATAAAATGATGCTTTTCAGGACGGTACAAGTCTTGATTGTAGATAATCATTTGGGTTTCCAGTGTTCCCAAAATATGGCATGCACCATTTTGGGACATGGTTGTAATTATAATTAGAAATAGGACATGGAAGTATCTTGTACATACAGACCCTATTTTGCTATAATGCCAAAAGGTCGAATGATAATTTAGATTGATACTCCATGAGATGGTTTAGAGTTATTTTTCTGGTTTTACTACTTTGTTAGGGTTGTAGGACTGGCTATTTGTCACAATTCTGCTGTTGAAGATAAGTAAAAAAGCTCACCTTTCCACCATCCTGGCTAATATCAGCTTTGAGGGTGTGGACTTATCACATATTTTCTCCACACACCTTAATAGTATAAATATCCATGCTTGTTCAAAAAATACCTATTAATTGTGAGACAAAATAAGTCCGATGATGCTTATCAAACACCAGGGAAAGAGATTTGTCCTTTTGGAAGTTGTAAAGTTCAGAATCAGTTTCGTATTAGGTAGTATAGCCCCAGTATACCAGTAGCTATGGGTGAATACAGCACGTGGGGGTTAGGGATGACAACCTCCTGCACAATTAAAAATTCATGTATAACTTTTGACTCCCCCAAAACTTAATAGCCTACTGTTAACCATTAGGCTGTTAATAGATGTGGACCGGACAGTCCCTGAGGTGTCCAGGCAGATGAGGAGCAGGGGCCTGCTGTGCATTTTATAGGCACCTGCCTGGCTAGGCTTCTGGTGAGTCATGGCTCTGGGCGGAGTGGGAAGTGGCTCCTACCACAGTGGGGAACCTGCAGGGTGATTGTAGGCATTTCCTCTGCTGCCTCTTCAACCCATCCTTTCCAGGGAGATACAGTTGGTTAACACGTATTTTGTATGTCATAAGTGTTATATACTGTATTCTTATAATAAAGTAAGCTAGAGAAAAGATGCTATTAAGAAAGTCGTAAGGGCTGGGCCTGGTGGCTCACGTCTGTAATCCTAGCACTCTGGGAGGCCAAGGTGGGATGATCACTTGAGGTCAGGAGTTTGAGACAAGCAAGAGTAAGACCCCGTCTCTACTAAAAACAGAAAAAAATTAGCCAGGCGTGGTGGTACATGCCTGTAGTCTCAGCTACTTGGGAGGCTGAGGCAGGAGGATTGTTTGAGCCCGGGAGTTTGGGGCTGCAGTGAGCTAGGCTGATGCCACGACACTCTAGCCTGGGTGACAGAGTGAGACTCTGTCTCAAAAAAAAAAAAAAAAAAAGTCATAAAGAAGAGAAAATATGTTTATTATTCATTAGTGGAAGTGGATCATTACAAAGGTCTTCATCCTTGTCTTAACATTGAGTAGGCTGAGGAGGAGAAAGAGGAGGGGTTGGTCTTGCTTTCTCAGAGGTGGCAGAAGCAGAAGAAGTGGAGGAGGTGGAAGGGGAGGCAGGCGAGGCAGGCACGCTGGTGTAACTTGTATTGAAAAAAATCTGCATGGAAGTCGACCCCTGCATTTCAAATGCATGCTATTTTAGGGTCAACTGAATTTTCTCTGTGTCTTGCTCTTATGAATAGCCTTTGCTTAGGAGGAAAAAAGGTAAATTTAGTTATTTTCTTGAATCGTGCTCCTTTTTTAGAAGCATTTTTGAACACTGGGAAGGACATTGAGGTGCCCTATAACCTTTCAACTGCTTGTAAAACATGCCAAATACTTGAAAACTTAGTTTGTTAAGCACTGAGTGTTCTCTTTGCTCCAGGCCCAGTTCTTGGCTCCAGGGATACGCAAATAAGTGAAGCTCCTGTCCTCATGTATTAACAGTCTATTGGAAAACATTTGAAAAGGCATTTTTTTTAAACTTCTATTTTAGAACATAGTACTCAAGCTTATTCTTCTTTTCTGTTCTTAGTAACAGTTGAAAATGGCTAATACCCATTTTCTGAGAAAGGCCCTTCATATTCTTATAAAGATTATTGTTGAATTCTTCTTTCTGGGCCAAGTAATCCTAGCTCATTTAATAGTTCTGCATAAAATCCCTAGCTAGATACGGTGATTTACAGATGTGTCCATTCCATGAGAATGAACAGATAGACGTAATTTTCATGTATCAGTATAGAATTGGGAGTTACCTAAAAAAGTCATTTTTCTTTTAAAAGTTGTAATTAGTATATGTAGGTAGTATTGTCAGTAATTTCTATATTTGTGAAGTTACTAGTATTATATACTAATCTTTCTCTTTGAAGAGATAATTAAGGATCTGACTATTTTAATGATAAATAGGCAAAAATAAAATTTTATCATCTCAGTCTATATCAAGCATGAGTTTCAGGTGTGCATGCACAGCCCTACCAAGTGATAGGAAGCCTCAAGACTGAGATGAGCTGTGTGTTGTGTTTAATTGGTTATTATTTTTGATATTGCGTATTTTTTGGAGTCTAGGAAGGAATAACCTTTCCTATGTTAATACCTCAAGACTTTTGTATATTCGAATGAGAATAACGGGGATTTCTTCATGTTGCATATTTGGAATTTGGAGTCTCCAAAGTCCCCCACATCTAAATTTCTGATAGGAAAGCCTGGTCACACTTGCTTATTTTGGAACAGGAAATACTTCGTTGCTAACTTCTGGTTGTGCTTGGCCGTGGTTATAGATAGGCTTGGGACAACAGGTGGGATGCATTGGAACTAGTTGAGGAAAGACTGACTTCCTCCAATTCAAATGGCCCTTTTTACCTTTTCTGTGGTAGAGCAGATGGGCAGTCATGCTTAGAATATCGGCAGCTGTTCACACTCTGACTGCCTTCCTATGATTCCTGGGCTTCCTGGAGTCCAATGTTATGGCACAGGTTCAGGCTAAGTTCATTTCTACACGAAGTGTCCCTGTACCATGCCCATTAGCATAAGCTAGGGACAAGGGCAGTCAAAGGTCAAGAGAAGTTCAAAACAGCATAACCTTTCTGTGCTTCTGTTTCCAAATAACCCCAGTCTGCCTTGCTCCCCGAGTTTTTTCCTCAGCCGTCATGTTTACCGTGTAGTTGTAAAACTCAAGAGAACAAGGACCAACTTGATACAAGGGAACTTAGAGAATAGAAGTCATTGTTGCTTAAAACAGGAGAAATAATTGATTTATGTTTGGGGGCCAATTAGGCTATAAAACAGGAACAGTAAAGGGACCTGTGACTTCAGGACAGCTATTTGCTCTGATTTCTGTCCCACAGACAAGGGGCTTCCCAATAAAGGCTGTCAGCTTTCTAGGCTAAATTATTAATTCCTTTCATGCCTCTCAGGGATTGTAAACAGCACATAATACAGGGAGACAATTGGTAGTGTTCAGTTATTGGCCAGATAGAGGGTCAAAGGGTAAATAGTTGGATTAGCAACAGCTGTTCTTGCTCCCCAAACTATTGTCTCTTATTATCTATTTCAGCAAAGCTATTCCTGAATTTTTGGCCTACATATCTCCTCTTGTAATATAATCCTACAAATAATTACATCAAAAATAAACATTGACCAAAGTTGAAAATACTTATTTTAATTCAGTTTCCAAAGTTAAAGGTGAATATTCTTGTTGGTATGTGCTGACTATGTCATCAAAGGTTATGATCCCAAGGAAAGTAGGTACTTGAAGTTAGACATGTTACAAGCATTTTAGCTGCTTTTTACTAACTGGTTGAGGATCTTGGTACAGCTTAATTAAAAGAAAAAAATTAGTTTAAACTGGTAGTAGAATAATGTATGTTCATTGTGGAAAACACTAAAAGAAAAATATAAGCATCTCTAATCCCACCACCTAGAAGTAGCCATTGTTTCTCATTTGAGATATGTCCTTTCAAGTTGTGTCTGAGCTCATCTTTTACATAATTAGGAATCATACTGTATATGTAATTTTGTATCCTGTTTTTTTTTCCCACTGATCATTACATTGGGAGCATTGTCCCAAGTCATGGAACATTTTTCACAAATATTTTTAAAGGCAGGATAATATTTCAGTGAAAGTAAATAGCTTTACCATGATTTATTTAACCATTCTCCTATTGTTGTGTAATTAGATTGTTTTCAGTTTTTTCTACATTATAAATAATGCCATAGTGAACGTGTTCGTTTGTGAATTTTTTGTCTGCATTTCAAATGACCACTTTTGCTTTATTTAATATATGCCAAAACTCTTCTGAATTAAGAGCGTGGACTCTGGCTCAAGATTGTTTGGGTTCAACTTGGCCGCACTATTTACTCGCTCTGTAATCTTGGTTAAATTTAATCTCTCTGTGCCTTGGTTTTCTCACCTATGAATTGGAGACGATAAAAATGTATTTCTGGGCCAGGCATGGTGGCTCACTCCTGTAATCCTAGCACTCTGGGAGGCCAAGACAGGAGGATTGCTTGAGCTCCGAAGTTCGAGGCCAGCCTGAGCAAGAGTGAGACCTCGTTTCTACAAAATATAGAAAAATTAGTTGGGTGTTATGGCACATGCCCGTAGTTCCAGCTTCTTGGGAGGCTGAGGTGGGAGAATCATCTCAGGAGTTTGAGGTTGCAGTGAGCTATGATGACACCACTGCACTGTAGCCTGGGCTACAGAGCAAGACTCTGTCTCAAAAAAAAAAAAAAAAAAAAGTGTATTTCTATTTTATAGGACTGTGAGGATTAAGTGAAATAATAAATGTAAAGTGTTTAGAGCAGTGCTTGGCAAATGACAAATGCTATTAAGTGTGTGCTATTTGAGGCTATGTAGTAATGTTGAAATTCTCAGTGTCTCTGTACTAATGGGCTATTGTAACTGCATTTTATTCAGTTAAACTAGCCTGTGTTTCCTAATGACACAAAGATGAATCATTCCAGATATTAGCAGGTATAAGTTACTGCTTCAAGTAAATAGTTGAGTCACAGGAACACAGCTAACCATTTTGGTCAAGACTTCTTTATCATCTCATTGACTGTTAGGGTGTTTTGTCCTCCTCCCAACCAGCAGCAGCAGGTAACCTCCCAAATAACCATCTGCCAACCCATTTATTTAACCTTTTAGGAGACTAAAGTTAACTTTCTGTTTAATAAAACAAATACTCAGATTATGCATTTTCTCTTTGGTCAACAGCAAATCTTACAGAAAGTATACTAAGGAAAAAATTGTACAATTTAAAATCTGACCATTACCATTTTTTATAACACCGTATGTTTGGGATGCTCGTTGACTCAGACTTTAAAAAATATATTCTAATCAAGGACCTGCAAATGAGTATTGTATTGTGATTTATTTATTTATTTAGTTACTTTACTTACTTAACTTACGGTTTCACTCTGTCACCGTGGCTAGAGTGCAGTGATACTGTCGTAGCTTATTGCAAACTCAAATTCCTGGGCTCAAGTGATCCTCCTATTTCAGCCTCCCAAGTAGCTGGGACTACAGGCGTGCACTACTACACCCAGCTAATTTTTCTATGTTTTGTAGAGATAGGTCTTGCTCTTGCTTCGGCAGGTCTTGAACTCCTGACCTCAAGCAATTTTCCTATCTTGACCTCCCAAGTGCTAGGATTACAGTCATCAGCCACTGCACCTGGCCTAAATGAGTATTTTAAAAGAGACTTGAAAGTTAAATTAATCTTTGGCCTCTCTTGACGTACTGGTGGATGCCCACCAAGCAGGGATCCACGGGTGATGGTAGGATGAACAGGAAAGATAAAAAGACAGCCTGACACCACTACTTATTCTGGCTTTGCATTCAACCGTCATGTATCTTGGGATCTCAAGGAAACTTTTTGTGGATTCTTCCAGCTACGGAAGAGAAATGTACATCTCACCTAGAGTACCCCCACAGGTTTTATCCAAAAATCTAGTATTCTGTCCCATGTCCTAATGGGTTCATTCTTAGTTGTCAAACTAGATATCACAATTTTTGGTTTCAAAATGTAGTTCATAGAAGCCTAAGTGTTGTCTGCAGAGAGTGAACTTAAGGTTAATGTTAGAGATCAAGGAAGAAAAAGAAATTATTACTTATTGGCTATTGCTTATGTGCCAGGCACTTTGTGTAAATTCAGTAAGTGTGAGAAGGGTTGTATCATATAAAATTGTGTGATTTTAAGTTTGACTTTGTAATACCTGATCTGTTAACACTGTTACTGTTCTTTTCTCCCTCCTTACTTTGCGTCCCAAGTTAAGACACAGTTCCTGCCCAAAAGGGACTCTAGTCAGACATAAAACTTGATGTGGCTTTTACCACATAATAGTAACTATAGCTAATATTTATTACATGCAAAGTGCTTCACATGCAATTTTTTCATTAAGCATTTATGAAACCTCTTAAAAATGATATTATCCCATGTTACAGATGAGAACTATAAGGCCTGAAGAGGTTAAATGACTCACCCCAAAGTGTATGGTAGAGAGAAGTATTGGGACTTCAGAACCTTTGTTTTAACTAATCTTCCATGCTGTCTCTAGCTCTTGATTTTGACAAGTCTCAAAATGCTAATGGTGGAAGACTTTAAGTCAGTATAATTTATAACATATATAATGGGGCTTTTTGTGTACAAGAGAATAAAGACTGTTTTGAAAGTGTCATTTGGGCCTCTTTTGCATGTATTAGGATGATTTGGGGCACAAAGTGGGATAATTCACTGTGGAAATATGTTCCTAGAGATTTCTTCTGTGGCTCAGGTTCAGGATTATTCCAGTATTTATCAGATAGGTTCTTTCCTGAAGCAAATTAAGGTATGTTCACAAATCTCCCTTCTTTTCCCCCTTCGTGTCTCTTTTCCTCCACAACATTCTGTTAGTAATTTAGGTATTTCACATTCATAACAGTTCCAAGAGCCTGCTTCCAAAGCTTCAACTGATTCTGGTACATCACTGCTAGATCAAGTCTCCTGAATGTGGCCTTTTGCTGAGGAGTTCCCTTCTGATAAGGATTCTTTTGAACAGGGTGGGGTGGTATGAGATCCAGAGCTTAGGCTGAACACTCATCTCCTTGACCTCTGCCCCTGTTTCAGAGTTTATACTGACTTGGTAGGGGCTCCTTATGGAGCCAAGAGTTTAGCACTTGTTTACAATTGATGAAAAGATAGCTGCATTCAAAGGCGGTTGTTGGGTTCTTGGATGGTCATGGATGTCTGCCCACTATCTCTGGTGGGTGAAGGGAATGCTTGAACATCTAAGTCTGGAGATTTATAATGGATGACTAAGAAGGAATGAGAAGAAACCCTGAGGCTAGATAGATTGCTGCAATTGTTCTTTCCATGGGAACAATATTGCAGTAACATTTTGAGATCAGAGAAAGAATTGTATAAATCCTTGTTTTATTTCATTACAAAAAACCCCTGAAAATGGTAGCTTAAATTTAGTACATGATTACAAGGGAGTGCATAGGAATTCTTTTGTGTGTGTGTGTGTGTGTGTGTGTGTGTGTGTGTGTCTCACCAAAGGGAAAATTTGCTGTGTTGGGCAGTAGTGGAGGGACATCCTATGTTAAAGCCATGCTCTTCAAAGTTATGCATAGTTTGACAAATTAGCATTTTCTCTAAAAATCTTGAAGTACTCTAAGTATGCTGAGAATATAGCAACTCAGTCCCGAGTGAAGCCTTTTCTGGGTATGCTTTGGTCAACCAAGGGCACTCTTTAGCCTCTTTAGCTGAAGTTTTTGGTTTGGTTTGGTTCAATATTTGTTGTGGATATGAATCTGAAAGAAAAGATAAGCTTCTGTCTTTGAAGAGAGCTAACAGTCACTGTGAACCAAAATTGAACATGCTTTGTTGGTAAGCATAGGAAAAGCTAAACTGCAGAATAGTAAGATTTGAAGTAAAAATATAGTGTTATCTTTTTCATCTGTTAACACACAATTCCATGTGCTATGTGTAGTCTGGCCTATGGATATATTTTGTTTGACTTGCAGTATGTTTAAGTAAAAACCTGTTAGTTGTCAATATTTAAAACCTGCAAGAGTTTCATAAAAATTTGAATTTCTGGCTTTCTTGTTGAATTGGAAGATCTAACACTGAGCTTGGATTTCTATATGGCATCTGCTGGCTGGAACTGAGTAGTGGCTGCCCTCTTTAAATGAGCATGCACTCTCAGGTTTGTCACAGAGCCATGTGGCTCCTTTACTGATTATGTTTTCTGCTCATCTTCTTAGACATCTGGCTTTGCAAATCCTGCATTAAAGGATTATAATTTTCAGGGCTGAACTCTTAAAAATGTAATCTCATAATGTCTGTCAAATCTGATAATATACAGGTTTATTTTTACAGATTGAGGAGTTTAAAATTTAAAAATAGGCCAAGTGTGGGGGCTCACACCTGTAATCCTGGCACTTTGGGAGGCCAAGACAGGAGGACTGCTTGAGCCCAGGAGTTTGAGGTTCCAATGAGTTATGATGATGCCACTGCACTTTAGCCTGAGCAACAGAACAAGACCCTGTCTGCATAAACACACAAAAAGTTTTAAAATATGAATTTAAAATTACGTATTTAACAATTCGTATTCTAGGAATTTATCCTAAAGAGCTGACAGTTATACAAAATGTACATTCACAGATACTCCTTTTAGCATTTTTAATAGTAACAAAATTGTAAAAAACTGAAAGTTTAGTAGAGGATTAGTTAAATGGATTGTGGTTATCCATGCAATGGAATATTATAGACTCGTTAAGGAGAAGGTGGATTTTTAGTTTGGAAGACAATATACCAAACTGTTAACAGTGGTATCTTTGGGAAAATGGGATTACAGGGTGACTTTCATTATCTCTGCATTTGAATTTTTTTATAAGGATCTTGCATTATTAAGAAAAAATATGTATTTAAAAAACCCTGTGGTTCTCATTTCGGTTGCCAAGTTTCCAAGGCTATTTTGTCAAATTGAGCCACTTCAGTCCTAGCTTCCCACTTAGAGCACAGATTTTTACATTTGGAATTCTCTTATCTTGAAATCGTTCTAAGGAAGTGGGAATCAGTGTCCTCAAGTAGCAAGAACCGTCTTGATGCCCAAGAACAGAGTAAAAACTTAGAGCAGCATTTTCAGATTTCTACTTGTAGCCTTACTTTCATTCACTAGTCAAGCCAGCAGAATCGGCCGTCTTTTCAGTGTCAGGAGGCTTGAGTCAGTACTGTTGAGAATGAAGGCAGCCTCCAGTAGCTTCTCATATGAATTGGGTTGTCTTAGTGGTTGCATGGATAGTTGCTGAAAGTGACCCTAATGGAATGCATGGTACAGTGGAAAAAATATGAGTGAAAGTTTGCATCCTGGCTTTGCCACTTCATTGCCGAGTGGCCATGGGCAGCTTGTGAAGCTCAGTTTCAATATCCATAAAACAGTAATAATCCTTGTTAGAGGTTGTTTTAAAAAAAAAAGTGAGAGAATATTTGTGAATTGCCCAGCATTTAGCTGCTCTAGTCATTCCTGCATGTTTCTCCTTTGCTGGCATAAAGGACAAAATGTTTCTAACTTCTTTTCGTTAATATTTAATGAGTGTTTACTGTATGCTAAAGACTTTAAAACATTGATCTCATTTATTCTTCCTGGCAGCTCTATGAGGTTATTCTCAACTCTTGTTCTCCCCATTTTACAGATGAGGAAACGGACAATTTAACACTTGGCCATGGTCACACAGCTGGTAAGTGGCAGAGCTGAACCCTGTGTGATCCCAAAGCCCGTCCTTTTTATCTTTTTAAAATTGAGGTATGATTTACACACAATGAAATGTGCAGATCTAAAGTGTAAACTCCAAGTAGTTTTCACAAATGTATGCATCCCTGTAATCCACATTCCATCAAGATACACAACATTTAAATACCTTTAGAAAATTCCCTTTTTCTTTTTCCCCAATCGATGCCATTACTCTACTCCAAGAAGCAATTGCTTCTGATTTGTCATAAGTTAGTTTTACCTGTTTTAAAATGTCATGTGCATAGAATCGTACACCATGTGCTCTTCGTGCCTTTTTCGGCATATTCGAGACTTATCCATATTGTCACAGGTGTCAGTATCCTTTTTATTGTTGAGTAGTATTTCATTGACTGTGTCACAGTTTATTTACCTTTTGATACCTGGGCTTTTTCTTATTTTTGGCTATTACAAGTGGAACAGCTATAAAATTTCTTGTACAGGCTTTTTGTGGATACGTTTTTATTTCTCTTAGACATATATCTAGGAATTGTTGGATCCTATGGTAGATGTATGTTAAAACTTTTTATGAAATTGCCAGACAGGTTTCCAAAATGTTCATACATTTTATAATTCCAATAATATGAGTTCCAGTTCCACATCTTTGTAAGCATTTGGTATTGTCAGTCTTTGTTTTTTTTTGTTTGAGACAGAGTCTCACTCTTTCGCCCAGGCTAGAGTACAGTGGTGTCATCATAGCTCACTTGCAACCTCCAACTCCTAGGCTCAAGCGATCCTTCTGCCTCAGACTCCCAAGTAGCTGGGACTACAGGTGGGCGCCACCATGCCTGGCTAATTTTTTCTGTTTTTAGTAGAGATGGGATCTTGTTCTTGCTCAGGCTGGTCTCGAACTCCTGAGCTCAAGTGATCATCCCACCTTGGCTTCCCAGAGTGCTGGGATTACAGGCGTGAGCCACTGCACCCAGCCAATCTTTTTAATTTTAGTCATTTTAGTGAGCATTGTAATGGGATCGATATGTTTTAGTTTGCATTTCCCTGATGAGTATCATCTTTTAAAAGTGTTCATCTTTGATCATTAAAATATGTTTTTTGTCTAATTATTGAATCATAGGTGCTTTAATTCTAGATACAATTTCTTTCATCAGGTATATGTGTTGAGAATATTTTACCCTAGTCTGTGTGTGGCTTTCCTTTTTTTTTTTTACTTTTTAACGTGTTTTGTGATGAGTGGAACTTTTGAATTTTTATAAAGTCCAATTTAGTAATTTTTTCTTTTGTGATTAATGCTTTCAATGTCTTCCCTAGAAATCTTGGCCTAACCTAAGGTTGCAAAGATGTTCTGTTTTCTACTAGAAACTGTATGATTTTAGCTTTTACATTTATGTCTATAATCTTTAATTTTTTTATGTTTTAAGTTAGGAATCAAGGTCTTTTCTTATGAATATTGATTTGTTCTGGCACCGTTTGTTGAAAAGATTTTCCTCACTGAATATTTTGATCTCTTATTGAAAAATAATTTATGAGAGTCTATTTTTGGACTCTGTTTTCTCTTCCATTAATCTTTTTATTTTTTCACAAATGCCATGATGTTTTGATTACTATAGCTTTAAATATTAATAAATCTTGAAATCAGATAGTGTTAGTCCTCTGACTTCATTCGTCATTTTCAAAGTTATTTTGGCTATTTGGCTATTCTCATTATAAATTTAAGAATCAATTTATCAGTTTTTTAATTTTTATTTTTTATTTACATAAAAGCTTGAAATTTTCATTGAATTGCATTAACTCTGTCAATTTGGGAAGAGTTGTCATATTAATAGTATTCTAATTGAATTCAGTTTGTCTTTCCACTTATTTAGGTCATCTTTCTGTTTTCTTAGTGATGTTTTTAAAAGTTTAGTGTTGAGATCTTATATGTCTTTCTTTAAACGTATTCGTAAGTATTTTGTGTTTTTTAATGCTATAGTAAACACTGTTGTTTTAAAAATTTCTTTTCCAATTATTTGTTGCTCATATGTAGAAATGCAATTGATTTTTGTATATTGAGTTTGTATCATGTGACATTGTTAAATTTGTTTACTAGTTCTAGTAAGTTTTAAAAATAAGTTCCCTGAGACTTTTTTATATGTACATTTGTGAATAAAGACAGTTTTACTTCTTACTTTATGATGTTTATGACTTGTTTATTTTTCTTATTGCACTGGCTAAGATTTTGAGTACAATGGTAGATGGAAATGATGAGAATGATAGTCTTGCCTTGTTCTTAGGGGGCAGAAGTTCATTTTCACTATCAAATATGTTAGCTCTGTTTTTTTCTCCTTTTTATTTTTAAAATTGTAAAATACAGTTACCATCTTAACCATTTTTAAGTGTACAGTTCAGCGACATTAAGTACATTCACATTGGTTGTGCAACCACCAGCAATATCCATCCACAGAACTCTTCTCATCTTGCAAAACTGAAACTCTATATCAGTTAACAACTACCCATTCCCCTCAGGCCCTGGCAATCACTATTCTACTTTCTGTCTAGGTACATCATGTATGTGGAACCATACAGTGTTGTCTTTCTGTGACTGGCTTACTTCATTTGGCATAATGTCCTTAATGTTTATCCACGTTGTATCATGTATTAGATTTTCCTTCCTTCTTTAAGGCTGAATAATACTCCATTGTATGTATATACCACATTTTGTTTATCCATTCACCCACGAATGGACACTTCGGTTGAAGGCTTCTACCTTTTAGCTATCGTGAATAATGCTGCTATAAACATGAGTATAATATCTCTTCAAGTCCCTGTTTTCTTTTGGGTATATGGTAATTCTGTTTTTAATTTTTGAGGAATCACCATACTATTTTCCACAGCTGCTGTACCATTTTACATTCCCACCAACAGTGAACTCTAGGGTTCCAATTTTTATGCATCTTCACCAACACTGGTTATTTCCTGTGTTTTTTCCATAGTAGCCATCCGAATGGTTATGAGATAATATTTTGTTGTGGTTTTGATTTGCATTTCCCTAATGATTAGTGCTGTTGAGCATCTTTTCATGTGCTTTCTGGCTATTTGTATATCTTCTTTGGAGAAATGTCTATTCAAGTCTTTTGCCTGTTTTTTAACTGGATTCTTTGTGGGTTTTTGTTTTAGTTGTAGAAGTTCTTTCTGTATTCTCTATATTAATCCCTTATCAGATATATGATTCGCAAATATTTTCTCCCATTCTGCAGGATGCCTTTTCACTTTGTTGATTGTGCCCTTTGCACAGAAGTTTTAAATCTTGATGTCTAATTATTTTTTCTTTGTTGCCTATGTTTTTGGTATCATATTCAACGTTGCCAAATCCAGTGTCATGAAGCCGTCCTCCTATATTTTCTTTTTTCTTTCTTCCCCCTTTTTTTTCTTTCTTTTCTTTCTTTGACACAGGGTATTGCTCTGTTGCCTGGGCTAGGGTGCAGTGGCATCATCATAGCTCACTCCTGGGCTTGGGCAATCCTGCCTCAGCCTCCCAAGTAGCTGGGACTACAGGTGCACACCTCCATGCCTGGCTAATTTTTCTGTTTTTTGTAGAGATGGGGTCTCGCTCTTGTTCAGGCTGGTCTCGAACTCCCAGCCTCAAGTGATCCTCCTGCCTTGGCCTCCCAAAGTGCTAGGATTACAGGTGTGAGCCAGGTGCCTGTGCCCCCTATGTTTTTTCTATAAGTTTTATAGTTTTAAGTCTTACATTTAGATTTTTGATCCATTTTGAGTTAATTTTTGTGTATGGTATAAGGTAGCGGACTCCAGCCTTTTTGGCACCAGGGACCGTTTTCATGGATGACAATTTTACCACAGATGGGGGAGGTAGGGATGGTCTTGAGGGTGATTCAAGCACATTACATTTATTGTGTACTGTATTTCTATATATTATATAATGACATACAAGTCACCATATAGGTTGGAGATCTCTGGTAAGGTAAAGGTCAACATTATTCTTTTGTGTGTGGATATTGTTTTCCCAGCATCATGTATTGAAAAGACTGTTCTTTCCTCATTGAATAGTCTTGGAAAACTTGTCAAAAATCATTTTACCGTACATGCGAGGTTTTATTTCTGGGCTGTTCTATTCCATTGTTCTATATGTCTGTCATGTCAGTACCACACTGTTTTGATTACTGTAGCTTTGTAGTAAATTTTGAAATCAGGAAGCTATAGGGTTTTTGTAGATGCCCTTTATCAGCTTGAGAAGGTTCCCTTCTATTCCTAGTTTGTTAAGAGTGTTTTTTTTTTTATCATGAATGGTGTCAAATTTTTCAAATGCTATTTCTGCGTCTAGATACCTAGACTTAATATATTAATAGTAAATTACACTGATTGAATTTAGAAAGTTGAACTGGGCTTGTAATCCTGGGATAAACCTCATGTGGTCATGACGTATTACAATTTTCAAATGTTGCTGAGTTCTATGCTGTATAATTTTTTTATGGAGTTTTATGATCACATTCAGAAGAGCCAGGCCTATGTCTTAATCTCAGTGCCATACTGTCTCCAAGATTTTTATTTTTCTTTAACTCATTATTTTGGTCACATGCCCTTTCATTTGTGTGACTCTGTATTGGTTTTTTGTGTAGTCATAAACCAACTAACCGGCTTTCTAGATAGATGTTAGGAGCTCTCCTACTTCACAATTGAAGTCTCCCTCTAATGGTCTGTTCTGGAAGCACAGAGATAAGAACTTGTGGTATAGCATTGGTGAGTATGACCATTTAGTCCACTAGGTGGCAATAGGCCCTAACTGAAGAGCAAAGAACAAGGACTCAGAAAAAGAAGAAAACAATGGTTGCAAAATTCATAATTAAACAATACAGAAAAATAAGATTTTATGAAAAGTAATACAGCTAGCCTTCAAAATAGGAGAGAAGGAAGTTATGCCTTTGGGTCTTTTTTTTTTTTTTAAATAGAGATAGGGTCTTCTGTCACTCAGGCTGGAGTGCAGTGGCACGATCACATAGCTCACTGTAACCTGGACCTTCTGGGCTTAAATGATCCTCCCACGTCAGCCTCCCAAGTAGCTGAGATGACAAGTGCAGGCTACCACACCCAGCTAACTTCTGTTTTTTAATATTTTTTGTAGAGATTGGGTCTTGCGATGTTGGGCAGGCTAGTCACAAACTCCTGGCCTCAGGCAATCCTTGGCCTCCCATATTGCTGGGATTACAGTCATGAGCCACTGTGCCTGGCCCCTTTAGTCCATTCTAAGAGCATGTATGAAAACTCTGATTTAAAACACCTGGGGCCTGTAGTCCTTAGCTACTTGGGAGGCTGAGGCAGGAGAATCTCTTTTTTTTTTTTTTTTTTTTTTTTGAGACAGAGTCTCTCTCGCCTGGGGCGAGTGCCATGGCATCAGCCTAGCTCACAGCAACCTCAAACTCCTGGGCTCGAGCAATCCTACTGTCTCAGCCTCCCGAATAGCTGGGACTACAGGCATGCGCCACCATGCCCGGCTAATTTTTTTCTATATATATATATTTTTAGCTGTCCAGTTAATTTCTTTGTATTTTTTTTGGTAGAGACGGGGTCTCGCTCTTGCTCAGGCTGGTCTCGAACTCCTGAGCTCAGAACGATCCGCCCGCCTCAGCCTCCCAGAGTGCTAGGATTACAGGCGTGAGCCACCGCGCCCGGCCAGGAAAATCGCTTGAGCCTTGGAGTTTGAGGTCAGCCTGGGTAACCTAGTGAGACCCTATCTCTTAATTAAAAAAACGAAACCGTGGGAATATGTTTTGCTGTCTCCCTTCCCTTGCCTCTGAAGCTTCAAAATCTAGGCTTATTCAGTGACTTTTTGAATATTGGGAGAAAGGAAGGGGTGATAGGGACAGAAGGGTAAGGTAATAGGGCAGACCCTTAATGCAAGGGGATCTGAGTTTGGGGAGTGGGGGCAAGAAGGATGTGCTCTTATATCCAAGAGTTGAAATCTACTTCCACAGCCATGCTGTCTTTTGGGTCTGAGACACCATTCCTTGGGCATGAAAAAAGAGGCTTTTATGAATGATGTCTAAGATGTGAGTTTTCCTTATACAAATTGAAATGAGAGAACAGAGATTTTCCTTGACAGCGGTGGGGGAAGGAGATCAGTTAAGAGGATGTGGAATTTTAGGAAGTGGTAGATAGAATTTATGGGACTGTGAAAATTAAAAGACAGGGGTAGGTGAGTTTCTAATGCTCCCCTGAAGTTAAGAAAATAAACTTTGGGGAAGACAACTAGGCTGGAACCAGTGTGACCTGGAAGGCTAGAGAAGCCTGCTTTATAACCTCAGTCAACTTAGGCACATTAAAGTTCCCCATTACCTACTTAACCTGCATGTTCCTGCTCTTCAGTTGAATATAATTCATTGGTAATGGACTATTATTATTATTATTATTATTTTTTTTTTTGAGACAGAGTCTCACTCTCTTGCCTGGGGCGAGTGCCGTGGCGTCAGCCTAGCTCACAGCAACCTCAAACTCTTGGGCTTGAGCAATCCTGCTGTCTCAGCCTCCGGAGTAGCTGGGACTACAGGCATGCGCCACCATGCCCGGCTGATTTTTTCTATATATATTTTTAGCTGTCCGATTAATTTCTTTCTATTTTTGGTAGAGACGGGGTCTCGCTCTTGCTCAGGCTGGTCTCGAACTCCTGAGCTCAGAACGATCCGCC
>RJWJ010022057.1:0-27237 GCA_004363605.1 Indri indri | reverse complement strand
AACAGATGACTTACCTTTTAGACATATTGAATTTGATATGTCTGATAGACATCCAGCTGAGGATGTAGAGTAGGAAGTTGACAAGGAGAAATTGTAATTTGGAGAAGGAGTCTGGACTGAAGCATATAAGTGGTATTTCTTTTTTTTTTTTTTTTCAAAAATGGTATAATGAAATATTTTATTTAAAATGTTTAGGGCTGGGCACAGTCACTCACACCTGTAATCCCAGCATTTTGGGAGGATCACTTGAGACCAGAAGTTCTTTTTTTTATTTTTTTTTAATTTTTATTAATTTTTATTTTATTTTATTTTTTATTTCAGCATATTATGGGGGTACAAATGTTTAGGTTACATAAGTGGTATTTCAAAGCCGCAAGTCCAGGTGATCTTTCCTGCAACAGCAACATTACTAACATGGAAGTATCAGCATGGCCTCCATTATAGTTTGGAACTATTACAGCAAGTTTACACTTTATCCTTTGCTTTTCTGAGTTTTGTTTATTCAGTCATTTTATTTATGCATTACAGAGAGCTGGTAACACCTCTTAACATAATATTTTCATAGAATTATTACCATTTTGCCCTTTCATTAAAGCACTGCAATTTTGTTGTCTCCTATCCATTTCAACATTTTGTTCAAATTGTTCTCAATCATTTTAAAATTCTGCTTTGCTTTACTTCCTTTTGTTTCTTAACCCTAAATTTCCATTATTTTTCAAATTTTGCATCTGACTTCTTAATTTTTAAAACATCATGCCAGAGGAAAGAAAGCTAGAAAGAAACCCATGCCAGGTTTAGAGTAAATTTTAGTGACCCAGACTAAAAACATGGTTAATACAAACATTCCTGATGTATATTTGAGTTTTATATCAGAAAATAAAATATAAATCTATGACTAATACCCCTGTGAATTTTCTAAGAGAAAATAAAGAGGATAAAACCACATTTTCACTTTCTATCACTTTGAGTTATTAGAAAGAATGCAAGAAAAGTAAATATTGTTTTCTGTTGAAATTTCCCTTAATCAGAAAATTTTAAAATGCATTTAAATATAAACTAATGTTAAGAATTTATAATAAAATATGTCCTATCTGTTCACACATTGAAAAAAATAAATCATATACAACTAAATCATGTTAGTAGAGCTAAAAACTCTACTAAAAATAAGGACTAATTGAATAGATATTCAATGTTATTAACGCAAAAATATATGTTTGTTTACTCTACCTGTTGGGAAGGGAGAGATAGATGTAAGATGAATACTAATAAAATTTCATCATATTTTAACAATTTTTATGTATTCCAATTCTATATTTTATTTGATAAAATTTATATGTATATATAATACATATAATGTGTATACATGGTTATATAGAGATAAATACATAACCATCTTCTGATACTTTAGATCTATCCCATTAATTTTTCTTCTACATCGATTTTTTTGGACATCATTCCCATTGAGAGTCAGAGTCTGTTTCCACACTCCTTGAAACTGTATGAAATTTTGTAACTGTTCAAACCAATAAAGAGTGTGGCAGAAGTGTGGGTATGTAACTTCTCAGGCTAGGTCGTAATAGCAATGTAGTTTCACTGGAGTTCTTATTTTTGAAGCCTTCAGCTACCAGGTAAGAAGTTTAGCTTCTCTGAGCCAGACATGTGAGGAAGTCCAAGTTAGCCCAACATGGAAAAGTCCTGCCACTACAGAGAGAGAGAGAGAGAGAGAGAGAGAGAGAGAGAGAGAGAGAGAGAGAGAGAGAGAGAGAGAGAGACATGTTTAGCTAGTCCTTAGCAACAGCGGCATGAGTGCATGAGTGCAGGAGATACAACAGTCCAGCCAAAACATTCCCAAATTGTGACCTAAAGAAATTATAATAAATAATAAAATGGCTGTTATTTTAAGATGCCAATTTTGAGGGCATCTGGTTACATAGCAATAGTTAATGAGAAGAAATATGAAATCTTTTTCATCAAGGACAGTTTAGCTACTGCTATTGCTAAATGCTTAGTGTGCCTGAAGAGAGCCTGACACTGAGATTTTGATATAACACCATTATCTCAACTAGCCTGCCACTCACTGATGGCAGTTTGATTGCATTTGATCTCCTTTCACCCTGAAGAGGGCTGCAATTTGTCCTTACTGGAACTGATATCTATTCTAGACATAGCTTTGTCCTTTCTTCCTAGGGTGCCTCTGCCACCACCATTGTCTGAAGGCATATAGATGGCCTGGTGAGCTACCATGATATCCTTCTATTAGATGTCTGATTTCATTGCAAAGATGGTATAACAATAGGCACATAAACAAAAGATCCATTGTTATTCATGTCAAAAATATAAATGGTTTAATAGAATGTTCCTATAATTCTTGAAAATCTCTAACATTGCTATGTTAGTGGTACTCATGAAAGATGAAAAAGTCACAATAAACCAACTTTGAAGCATACTTTGTTTAGAAACTGCCAAGTTTCATAATATAGTAGTCTCCCCTTACCCATGGGGGATACATTCCAACTCTCCTAGTGGATTCCTGAGACTGAAAATAGTGCCAAAGTCTGTATATCCTATATTTTTTCCTGTAAAAAACATATGATGTATATATAATTATATATATGTATTATATATATGTAATCTCCATATATTGAAACACTCAGATGCAGCCGGCCTAATAGCAAAATAATAGGTCCTTGGCTAAGTGGCCAACTCAGGATTGACAACCTAAAGATGCTGTCTTCCAGAATGTGGAGTATATACCAAACCTGTAATTGATATATATGGTGCTATGTGCTCTATAGTTAAAATGAATGGGTTTTGTAGTAAGGACGGAAATGAATGGAACCTTCACTATCACTATTAATCACAACATCAGTGTGTAAATTTGTGCTTGCAATCTATGCAATTTTACACTCTGCCAGTGTAGAGATTTGAGTTCATCAAGAGAGCATGGTTCTGCTCAGGGAAACTCTGAAGACTATCACTTTCTAATAATTCCCCATTTGATACAGACCCCAGTTTCCTTGTTTCTCCCAAGAATCACTCTGCACAAGCCTACATTCTATAACAAGACCATCTCATTTCCTTACAAAGACACCTTACAGTTCCATGGCTAGATATTCTCTCCTCTTTCAGCAAGCTAATAAATCTTTTATTTCATGTGTGTACCTAATGATCATCATCTGTGGAGATTACCAATATATTTAAGCTCATTATTCAAAATTAAAGTCTGGTAAGGAGGAAGAAGATGTTTAGACAGTCCTTAGGAATATTCGAATCACACCATTTGGATTAATGGTAATTTGCCTGTAATAAAAAGTGTGCTATTATACCTGGGAACAGTTAAATCTGGAAATTATACTCTATACTAATTACATATATATGGTATTTCTCATACCATACCTATTATTACATGATCTAGGAAGACAATGGTTTTGTAAGTCAAGTACTTTGTAAGTCCTTTCGAAAGTCCTTTTGTAA
This sequence comes from Indri indri, assembly GCA_004363605.1. NCBI lineage: Eukaryota > Metazoa > Chordata > Mammalia > Primates > Indriidae > Indri > Indri indri. The sequence goes on along the minus strand of RJWJ010022057.1, from coordinate 23,763 downwards.
GTCAAGTACTTTTATTACAAAATTTGAAGAAGAACCGACATACATTTAAACTAAATCATCACTGTATTTTTAGTTTAAAACATTTTTTGTGCCATCTGTCTTACGTGTGGCTGCAAGATTGACATGGTTTCATCTGAGGAGTTCTTCCCACAAAAATCAGAAAAGGGCAACAACTGTATTAGAGTTAGCAGGATCAAAATCCCAGCTATTTTTTTAGATTTGTCTCAGATTTTCTTGTGGCCTAAAATATTAATACCTAGGAACCCCTGTTTTCAAGGGTGACCCAAGTACTTGCAGGTAACTGAAATTTCTGAAAGCAAAACCACAGAAAAAGGGGGACTACTATATAAGATTTCAGAGCAATGTAAAAGCCAAATGATTGCCTTTCTGGATTTTCACCAAATCATAGTGAACCCAAAATCTGAACAACTGCTCACATTGGCATTGAATAAGTTCATATTGGTTCACAAATAAATTCATGTTGATTGATAAATAGTTGACATCAAAATATAAATGTATGTTTACCCATGTTACTTTACTGTTATTGCCAATTAGGAAGCTTAATCAAGCCAGCAGGGTGTAGAGTAGGTTTTAGGAAGATACGCACAACAATAAGCTGTGTAGATATTTGCAGTGAATATATTCTCTCTTTTCATATCTGCACTATTGGCATTTCAAATATTGCAATAAATGAAAATATCCAAAGACTCATTTAGAATTCCTCTTTTGTCTCTGCACTATCTATCATAATCAAAATGAAATTTAGACATCATTATTGCAGTCCTTCTTGTTACAAAATTACTTTTGTAATCCTAATATAGCAGTTAAATATCCCCATGAGGAATTTAATTTTGATTTTTTATAGCAACAGTAAAAACAATATATTTTGACAAAGTTAAATTGTCTGTGACTATTCAGACAACACATTGAATTCATTCCAATTATCCTTCCTCCAGGAGTCAAATGTCATGTTATAGAATCAGCATAAGAACAATAGAATAAACGGAGTGTATAATAATACATGTTGACTTTTTAAAAATTCATTTATACTTTTACATTTTATAGTATTCTGATATCTGCCATAAATTAAGTACTGAATTATTCTTTGAGACTATAACACAGATATATAATCCATGTTGATTCATATTATGTTTATAGAAATCATTTTCCCAGTGATAAGGACTTAGTTTTGCACTCTGAGCAGTAACTATATGGGTTTCAAATAAAAAAAGACATTGCAGCAAGAAATTAATTCAATTCTTCTTCTACTTATAAAAGCGTATCATCAAATTTAGTGTCATTAAATGCTCCTTAGAAATGATGTAATGCTGTAGTTAATAAAAATGTGAACTATGGGGTTGTTTACAGACATATATTTTAATCATTATAATATTTTAATTTATCAATACACGATGGCTTGAAGTGCACAGATAAAAAAATTCTTAAGATTATAGAGGAAAATGCTCTGAGACCTTGCATATGCTATGCTAAAATATACATAGATCTTTTACAATTAGACCAATTCCTCTATAAATGTTTATATAATATATTAAAAGTTGTATAAGCAAGGGAAAGAGATATATTTAGCATTGAAGGCACTCATGTTAAAGCATAACTGTTAGATATTGAGTTTCCGAAATTTATATGTAAATATTTAGTTAATAATTTCTTGGATACCAGAGTGATTTTATAAAATTACTATTTTAAGTCATTGTATTAATTTGGCCAGAGATTTAATGTTCTTTTTTAACTCAGTGGAGTTTTTTATTTATTAAAGTGATAAAAAGTAGTATCTTATTTTTTAAGCCCTAAAATAAGATTTTTTTCTCACTTTTGATGAATTCCTTCTTCCAGTATTCTGTGTGCCCATTTGTGAATGACTCAGTAGCTCATGCTTAGTAATCCCTAGTCAATAAATTTTACCACATATCTGCTAATGCCCTCACCTCATTTGACACCACCTTTATAGTGTTATTCCAGACTCAGAGTTACATTCAACAGCAATATGAATCAGAAGAAGGGATGGGAAACCAAAACCAAGAGTACAGATGAGTGATTTTTTATCGTGAGTTTATTACCACTTTGTGACTTAAGTGATTAATTCTCTAGACAGGGTTCCTTGGAATTAGTATATTTGATCTCACAAACACCTAGAAAAATAATCTCTTTAAAACCAGGTTTCTTCTTATCACTTCGCATTACAATTCTATCCTCTTCAAGGGCCTCTAAAATATTATTATAGAGTATTATAGTTGGAACACTCATTAGTCTCAGCAGTATTATAGTTGGAACACTCATTAGTCTCACCTGACTTCTTGGGCTCTGCATATATCCTGGGGCTAGATAAAGTCATGATTGTGATCATTTTTGTCAACATCAGCCACTCTCCAATACGTAAACTCACTCAGCCATCTCCAGCCATTATTACCACACAATTTTACATGCAAGTATGACCCTATATTCCCCTATGTGCCCCTTTTCTTTGTTCCATTGCTGCCATAGCATTCTTTGTGTCTTCTGTAAATTAATACCTTTATAAATTAATTCTTCACAAAAAATAAGGATGACTTTCATCCTTATTTCCATTAAAAAAACCTGAATTTCCTACAAGAACAGTATTTTCTCAAAAATGCACTCATGTAATTCTTGTTCATTGACTGTATACACCACAGCTTCTAGGCTATAGAACCAGCATCTGCACACTCCTCATTCCCACCATGGGCTTCAAACTCTTCAGACTGCTCTTCTGAATAATAATAAAAAAAAAACAACCCTCCTCTTCATTTCACAGTTATGTTTACTTATACCTTTCTCTCGATTGCTCTTTTTTGATACTATCTGCTTGCTACCCTTTATTCCTACATCCATTGATGAATAACTTTGGAATCAAGGTGATAGTTTTTCTCTTTAATTCAAGTAAAAGTTTTATTTTGGAAAAGTGTAACATTCATGAAAGTGACCTACCTATCCAATGTCTCAGCCATAACATTTTTTAACTCTCCAAACTTCCTATAGACTATGCCTTTACATTACTTCATTCTTCCACTCCTGTTAACATTGTTATATACTGAATTTATAAAAGTTAATAAACCTTGAAATTGGATCTTTTTCTCAACAAACCTCTGCTTCTACTTCTAACCACCAGCCTTTTTATTGCTTTATTTCGTTCCTTATGCTGTCTAGATTCCATTGTACAACAAAATAAACAAGTTCTTGCCAGCATCCTCAGCATTCTAAATCTTCTGTATTTCTACAAAACTGCTTTGTATCATCAGCCTGGAATTAATGCAACTAACATCGATTCCTTCTCTGCATCATAACCGTACCGCTTGCTACTAGCTAGTAATTTAAGCAATCTCTTCAGACTCTATTTTAAAACTGTCTTCTAAAATAACTTTGCTATCTATGATTATTGAGTAATTGCTTTGACTATGTTTGCCATCTATCTCTATTTTGATACCTTTTCAAGCATTTTTTTTTAAATTTTAAAATATTGAGGTAGAAAACTTTTTGTTACATCAATACATTCTATAATGCTAAGTCAGGGTTTTCAGTTTGCTCACCACCAGGGCAGTGTTCATTGTGCCCACTAAGTAAGGAAATTATGCAATCAAGAAGTGTGGTAAATACAAGATATCTGAGGCTGCTGCCAGTGTAACATGACATACTGTTTTACAATAAACCTTTTTTTTTTTATAAGAAGGACTGCACTCTAAAATAAGGATAAAAAGTGTACTATAGTGAATACATAAACCAGTAACATAGTTGTTTTATCATTATCAAGTATTACGTACTATACATAATTATATTCACTGTACTTTTATATGACTGACAGTGCAGTAGGTTTGTTTATACCACCATTACCACATACACATGAGTAATGTGTTGTGCCTTTTCTAAATGATAGATGACCTCAGTAAAAAGAAAAACATCCCATACTCACGGATTGGTAGAATCAATGTCATTAAAATGTCCATTCTGCTCATAGCAATTTACAAATTCAATGCAATTCCCATTGAAATACCAACATCTTACTTTACAGATCTAGAAAAAATAATTCTAAACTTAATCTGGAACCAAAAAAGAGCATGACTAATTAAAGCAATCTTAGGCAAAAAGAGCAAATCTGGAGGCATCGAATTACCTGACTTCAAATTATTCTATTAATACAAGTCTATAATAAACAAAACAATATGGTACTGGTATAAAAGTAGAGACATAGACCAATGGAACAGAATACAGAACCAGAAATAAAACCATATATTAATAGCTATGACCAACTATGACCAGCTATGATATTCAACAAAGCAGACAAAAATGTACACTAATGTTGCTGGGAAAATTGGATAGCCACATGCGGAAGAATTAATCAAGTCCCATATCTCTCACCATATATAAAAATTAATTCAAGATGGACTAAAGACTTAAATGTAAGGTGTGAAACCATAAAAATTCTAGAAGAAAATGTAGGAACAACTCTTCTAGACATCAGCCTAGGCAAATAATTTGTGACTAAGACCCCAAAGGCAAATACAGCAACAACAAAATCAATAAATGGGACTTGGTTAAATTAAAAAGCTTTTGTACCACAAAGGAAGTAATTAACAGAGTAAACAGGCAACCTACAGAGTGGGAGAAAATATTCATAAACTATACATTCTACAAAGGACAAATTTCCAGAATCTACAAAGAACTCAAACAAAACAGCAAGGAAAAAACCAAACAACCCCATCAAAAAGAGGGCAAAAGATACGAACAGAATTTTTCAAAAGAAGATAGACAAATGGCCAACAGACATACAAAAAATGTCAGTATGGCCATTACTAAAAAGTCAATAAACAACAGATGCTGTCATGGATGCAGAGAAAAAGGTATGCTTATACACTGTTGATGGCACTGCAAATTAGTAAAACCTCTATGGAAAACAATAAGAAGATTCCTCAAAGAACTAAAAGTAGACCTACCATTTGACCCAGCAATTCTGCTACTGGTTAGCTACCCAAAGGAAAAGAAGTTATCATATCAAAAATACACCTGTACCCAAATGTTTATCACATCACAATTCACAATTGCGAAGATACAGAATCAGCCTAAGTGCCTAGCAATTCATGAATTGATAAAGAAAATGTGGTATGCATATACCATGGAGTACTACTCAGCCATAAAAAGGAATGAAATAATGTCATTTGCAGCAACTTGGCTGGAACTGGAGACCATTGTCTTAAGCAAAGTATCTCAGCAATGGAAAAACAAACACCACATGTTCTAACTGATAAGTGGGAGTGAAATGATGGGTACACATGGTCATAAGTGGTATAAAGGACATTGGAAACTAAGACGGAAATTAAGAATGGGGAAGGTCGGGAGGGGGTTGAGAGATAAAATCTTACCTATTAGGTGCAATGTACACTTTTCTGGTGAAGTCCTGACTTCAGGATTATACAATCCCACGTAACAAGAACATTCATACCCCCTAATATTTTGAAGCAAAAATGATAAAATATGTATGTATGTATGTTTGTCTGGGTGCAGTGGCCTGTGCCTGTAATCCTAGCATTCTAGGAGGCCAAGGAGGGAGGATCACTTGAGGTCAGGAATTTGAGACCAACCTGAGCAAGAACAAGATCCCGTCTCTAATAAAAATAGAAAAAATTAGCCAAACGTGGTGGCTCATACCTATAGTCCCAGTCTAAAGTCCCAACTCCTGGGGAGGCTGAAGCAGGAGGATCACTGGAGCCCAGGAGTTCAAGGTTGCCATGAGCTATGGTGACAGCACTGCACTCTAGCCCAGGCAGCAGAGACAGACCCTGTCTTCACACACACACACACACACACACACACACACACACATATTCAAGTCCTAGCACCAGGTACCTGTGAATATAATTTCTCTGGAAATAGGATCTTCGTAGATGTAATCATGTTAAGATGAAGTCATACTGGATTAGGGTAGACTCTAATACAGTAGCTGGTGACCTTATAAGAAAAGGGAAATTTAGACAGAGGCACACAGGGAGACTGCCACATGATGCGGAGACAGAGATTGGAGTTATGCTGCCACAAACCAAGGAATACCAAGGATAGTTAGCAACCACTAGTAGCTAAAAGAGAAGCATGTAACAGATTTTCCTTCTATGCCCCAAGGAGGAGCCAAACCTGCCAGCACCTTGACTTTAGATTTCTTGCTTCCATTCCTGTGAGAGAAAAAACATTTCCATTATTTTAAGCCATTAAGTTTGTGGTACTTTGTTATGGCAGTGCTAGGAAACTAATACACCATCATATCAAGTTTATTATTACAAAGGCACTAATATAGCTTTAGGTGTTCATGATGACAATGATATTTATAGTTATATTTCTTCTTGTTGTCATTTTTAAGTACTGTTTTTCTAGGAATTTGTTCAAGTAATTTTCTTATTCTCATGAAATTGCCCATTATATCATTTTATTATTTTAATACCCATAGGATCTGTAATATAGTAATGTTTATTTATTCTTATATTGGTAATTAGTACTTTTACTAATGGATCTGGCTAATTTTTTTATCAACTTTAATAACCTCAAAGAAACTGATTTGATTTTATTAAATGACTATACATCACAATTTCTGGTATATGATTAATCTCTGATCTTTTTATTATTTTCATCTTCCTACTAAGCTTAAGTTTAATTTGCCATTATATTTCTAACTTAATGAGATAGACACCTTAATTCTTGATTTTCATTCTTTTTTTTTCTAAGAGATGCATTTATATGCAGCTTAAGGCTATAAATTTTTCTCTAAACACTGTTTTTGTATGCTGTGTTTGGTTTCTCTGTTCATTTAGAAGTACTTTCTAATTTTATTGTGATTTCTTCTTTGATGTATGAGTTATTTAGGAATATTCTTAATTTCTAAACAGTAGGGCTTTTCTAGTTATAGAAAAAAGTTATTCATTTTTACTTTAATGTCATTGTTCTTATGCATGATTTAAATAATTTGAAGTTTGTTGAGAATTGCTTTATTTTCTAGCATTTGATCAATTCAGTAAAATTGCCATGTGTTTTAAAAGAATGTGTACTTCTTAGTGCCCTGCTTATATGTGCTAATTAGGTCAAGTTTGTTGATATTATCCAGATATTCTAAATGGTTCCTACATATTTTTGTCTGCTTGTTTGATCAGTTACTCCCACTATGTTTGCGAATTTGCCTATCTCCTATTCTATTATTTTTTACTCTTTTAAAATATATTGTTATATCTTTCTTATGAGTTGATCTTTTTACTTTATCTGTTCCTCTTTAGTAATACTCCTTGCATTAAGCTGCAATTGATTATTATTAGTATGGCTTCATCTGCTTTTATTTTCCATTATGTATAATATGGTATATGTTTTCTATTTTTTCGTCTTCAACCCTCTATGTTCTATATTGGATGGATGTCCCTCATAAGCAGAATGGAGACGTGTTTTCTCTTTAACCAGCTTGAAATTCCCTAGACCATATCCTTCTGCAACACAGTAAAAGTCAGAAGAAAAACTCTGCTACATGAGTAGACTTATGCTCCATTGGTGAAGGATGAAGTAAAACAACAGTCCCCTCCTTTCCCCAAAGAGAGAGAGACAGAAGAAAACAAATTGTCTTTGATGTGGGAAGGAAAGGCTACTAAGTTCTCACCCTAACTTTTTAAAACCTAAATGAATCTTTACAAAGAACAAGTAGACCTAGTAGCTCTGGGTTATGACCTAGAGCCATCTCCAAGGTGTCGATTTCATACGTTTTGAAATGTAAATACCTAGGAACATAGTGATCTAGTCTGATTTGCATCTGGGAATTAACCTAGGGACCTATTCTGGGCTGTAACATTTGGTCCTCCTGAATGAGATTAATTAAGTAGATAAATGGCTAAATGGTTAAAGATCTAAGGTATGTTAAAAGTAAACTGCTTCTAGAAAAAGTGAAAGCAAACAGTCTATCTTTATATTGTATACAGTCCTTGTCTCAGAAACCTAAGACTTTTTTACAGGAGCATTAAGAATTCAAGAGAAGTTTTATTTTCCCATACTCTTATTTTATTTGTATGTTTATTTATATCTAATAGATGTAATACTACAGTGGGGTTTGTACCTACCATCATCCAATTTGTTTTCTATTTGATCCAACAGTTCTATGTTCCTGCTTTCTTTTTTCTTTCCATCTTCTTATTAATTAGTTTTTTTCAATATTCCATTTTGCCATTCTATTAGCTAGACAGATACACATTTCATTATTACTAAAGATTACATGCATTGTCGAATACCTTAAGGGGAAAACTGTTGTGTGCAGGCTTACTTCTATTTACCTGCATTCTTTTTAAGATAGGATCTCTTTTTTCAGTGGGAAAGAACTGAAGATGTTGACATCTTATATCATGGTTGCCTTGATATTAACACTCACCTGGCTTGTCAGCCCATCCTTCCACCCAGAGACTTCTAAAGTATTTCTTTTTGTGCAGTCTTCTGGGAACAAATTGCTGAAGACAAAATATATACACACAAAAAATTGGGTTCACCTCAAAGAAATTCCTTTCTTCCAAGATCTTCACCCTTCAAGCTCTGTGTGTCTTAGCAGTTCTCTAATTCCTTTAAACTGAATTTAAAAAAATATATATATTATTGTTATTTTTATGTCTGAGCACTGGTCTACTGTATTAGTCTGTTCTGACTGCTCTAACAAAATACCTTAGACTGAGTGGCTTAAAGAACAGACATTTATTTCTTATATTTCTGAAGACTGGGAATTCTAAGATCAAGGTAAATGTTGATTCAATTACTAGTGATGATGGTCTTCCTGACTTGCATATAGTTGCCTTTGTGCTGTGTTCTCATATAGTGGGGAGGAAGAAAGTAAGCTCTCAGGTGTTTCTTCTTATAAAGCCACTGATGTTATCCTGAGAGCCCTACTCTCGTGACTTCACCTAACCCTCATTACTTCCCAAAGGCCCCATCTCCAAATACAGTCACGTTGGAAGCTTAGGACTGCAATATATGAATTTTGGGTGGGACATAGTTAAGTCCATAGCATTTGTGTACATAATATCCCCTCACAGATGGAAGACAGGGTGAATAGTTAGGCAGAAGAAATAAAATGTTTCTGAGCAATGAGAGTTTGAAGCAGAGAGGAATGCTTGTGATTTACAGTGGAAAGGCCTCAAAAAAATGAGGAGAAAAGTATAACAGGATCTGCTCCAGGAGAAAAGAAAATCAGCACATATCAAAGACAACTCTTGTCACACTTGGGTGTTCCTTGGTCTATGCTGCTCATTTTATCAAACGAGCTTGGGAGAAATCTGGGAAGACAAAGAATTAGGATCCAAAGAGTTATCCATCTATCCATTGTTTTCTCACCTATAGGGAGAAGTAAAGTGGCTTGGGTTACTGGTACACGGAATATTTGCCACTAGAAAGAATATACAAACATTTTATGCTCAGGCCTGTTGATTTATTATAAATGTGTTATCTCCTCAGAATTTTTTGGTTTAAATGATTATGTCATGTGCCATTGGCTTAGCTTTTCTATTGCCTCCATTTGAGACAAATATTTGCAAAAAGTGTAAAGATTGTTGTTGTTGCTTCTTTATCTCTTCTGCAATCAGAAGTCTCCTGACAATGTTGGAGTTGCTATGGTCCTAAAATGTCATTGAGACTTACTCCTTCCACCCTCTGTATGAGCTGAGGTATTACAAATAGTTTGACTTTGTAGGAGCAAGTATCAACTATAATTGTTTATTTCCTCTCGTTTTTAAAAATATGTCCTGGACTTGACACTTTTTGTAATTATTTTGGTATTTCCTGCACAACCAGCTTTAAAGACATAAATATTGGAAGCTAGCATTCTGGCCTTGTGTTTGTTCTTTATCATGCCTAATACCCTGTATTGTTTAAAGGACAGGTTAGCCTACTATACTGAAACTCCAAACTTACAAGTCTATTAACAAGTTAGTATCTTATTTCTTTCTTGCCTAACAATCCAGGGATTTTGAGAAGCTACTTATAAACATACTAATAAGTGGTTCTGCTCTACAAAGCCACCTAACTACCCAAGTTACTTTTACCTTATTGCTCTGCCATCTGCTAGGTTGTATATCTGCATAGTCAGTGAAGATTAGAATTTTTATCACTAATACACACTATTATATAGCAGCTTTAGAAAGGTGAAAAGAGAGACAGGATTACCCTTCTAATCACTTTTTGGTTAATAGTCAGACATTGTACACATTGCTTTTGTTCATATTCCACTGGTTAGAAATTAACCATATAACCAAATGTATTTGCAAGGAGGCTGGGAAATATAATTTATAGTTGGGTGGCCATGGGCTTGGCTAAAACTTGGGAAGTTCTATTCCTAAAGATAAGAGGGAAACACTTTATATAAAAGGTAATTTTTAGTCTCTGACCCTGAGTTTGTTAGGAATTCCTGATTTTCTTAAGTTAAATAACATTTTGGTTGTCTAAAGACTTTAAAGAACTGCCAGAATTTCTGTTGGATCACTGCAATCTCAAATCTCTCTGTTATACCCTTTCAATCTCAAAGGAATTAGAATTTTAATTTTAATATTTTCAGTCATTTTAGATTCTTACTTGGCAGTAATAGAACAGGCTGGGAATCTTGGTTTGGTGTAAAATCATAAGATTTCTCTCTCTGATGTGAGTTCAATACAAGTCCGATTAGATCAGTACTTTGGCTGACACCTGTGTTTGGTTGTAGCAGAAGTAAAAATAATATGAACATTTCATAGGTAGGATATAGAAGATGTTATGGACTGAATTGTGTATGCCAAAATGCTTAGGTTGAAACCATAACCCTCAATGTTACTTTATCAGGAGATAGGGATTTTAAAGAAGTAATAGGGATTAAATAAGGTCATAAGGGTGAGGTCTTAATTCAATAGGTGTGGTGCCCTTATAAAAAGAAGAGACACTAAGAATACACATACACAGAGAAAAGGCCAAACTCTGCAAGCCAACAACAGAGGCCACGGGAGAAACCAACCCTGCTGGTGCCTTAATCTTGGACTTCCAACTCCGGGGCTATAAGAAAACAAAGTTTGGAACCACCCTAGTCTGTGTTATTTTGTTTTGGAAACTCTAGAAAATGAATACAGAGGAATAGGAATAGAGGAAAATATGAAGGAGAGACATGTATTAAATTATATGCACTAGGGAAGGGAATGAAATTGGCAATGAAATTAAAAAATATAAAATAGAAATCCAATTTAACAAGGTAGGAAAAAATACAATTAGGTACTTTATTAAATTAGAAAAATAAAAGCAAGAAAAAGAAACAACTGACTACAATCAATTGTGAGCAATGCTTATCTTTAGGATGAATTTCTACACAAGAGTTCATCAGCATTGCATATGATATTGAAAGTGTTCTTGCTGAAGTCAGCAATAACTATAACTGCAATGGCGCTGTTTTCCTTCTTGCTCTTCATGTCTCTTGCATTTGACACTGTTTATTCACTTTTCTTTCCTAAAAGTTTATCTCTCCTGGGATTCTGTGAAACTCACCACTCTTTATAAGCTCATTTTAATCCTTTCAGCCATTTGTAACTGACATCTATACATTTACTATTGGTTCTCTGGTTTTTGTATTTTTCTTAGAGAGACCTTACCTATGTAGCTTAAAGAATTATTATCAAAGTTTCTATTAGGGAAAAAGCTTGTGTTTAGGAAAATACAATGTCCTACCTGAAGACACACACATACATAAACACACACACACACACACACACACACACACACACACACCTCTAGTTTATTAGATTTCTAATTGGCAGAAGAAACAGGGAACTAGGGGTTGGGAGAATAGAAGAAAGAAGAGAAGATGAGAAGAGAGAGAGGGATATTTGATTAGTATTTGATTAATGTTGCTCATTTTATTTTGAATTAACTCTCTGCTCTTTCTCTTATGTTTACCCAGTTGAAATACTTCACATTCAGAATTAGGCTGGTAGTTTTATTTTATTTTATTTTAATGTCTAGTTATATAAAGAAAAGAGCTGGGTTTTGCTGATGATATGATATTATATCTAGAAAACCCCAAGGATTCATCCAAGAGACTCCTAGAATTGATAAATGAATTCAGTAAAGTCTCAGGATACAAAATCAATACACACGACTCTGAGGCATTCATATATGCCAATAACAGTCAAGTCAAAATTCAAATAAAAAATGCAATACCTTTTACAATAGCTTCAAAGAAAATTAAATATCTGGGAATATATTTAATGAAAGATGTGAAAGACATATACAGGGAGAACTATGAAACACTAAGAAAAGAAATTGTAGAAGATGTAAACAGATGGAAAAATCTACCTTGCTCATGGATTGGTAGAATCAATATCATTAAAATGTCCATACTGCCTAAAGTGATCTACAGAATTAATGCAATCCCTATCAAAGTCCCATCATCATTCTTTACAGAACTAGAAAAAATAATTCTATGCTTTGTATGGAACCAGAAAGACCTCGTATAGCCAAAACAATCTTAAGTAAAAAGAACAAACTGGGAGGTATCAGTCTACCAGACTTCAAGCTGTACTACAAGGTTACAGTAACTAAAACAGCATGGTACTGGCACAAGAACAGAGACATAGACCTTTGGAACAGGACTGAGAATCCAGAGGTGAAACCATCCGCATATGGTAATCTAATCTTTGACAAAGCAGACAAAAATATACACTGGGGAAAATAATCTCTTTTCAATAAATGGTGCTGGGAAAACTGGATAGATGCATGCAGAAGAATGAAACTGGACCCCACCTCTCACCTCTCACAAAAATCAATTCAAGATGGATAAGAGACTTAAACCTAAGGCATGAAACGTTAAGAATTCTAAAAGAAGATGTTGGGAAGACCCTTTCAGACATCAGCCTAGGCAAGGAATTCCTGAAGAAGACCCCCAAAGCAATCACTGCAGCAACCAAAATAAATAAATGGGATCTGATCAAATTAAAAAGCTTTTGCACGGCCAAGGAAACTATCATTAGAGTGAGTAGACAGCTCACAGAATGGGAGAAAATATTTGCTCTCTACACATCCGATAAAGGGCTGATAACAAGAATCTATCTAGAACTTAAAAAAGTCAACAAGAAAAAATCAAACAACCCCATCAACAAATGGGCAAAGGTAATGAACAAAAACTTTTCAAAATAAGACACAATAATGGCCAGCAAACATATAAAAAAATGCTCAATATGTCTAATCATTAGAAAAATGCAAATCAAAACCATAATGAGATATCACCTAACCCCAGTGAGGTTGGCCTCTATCAAAAAATCCCAAAACAACAAATGCTGGCAAGGATGTGGAGAGACAGGAACATTCTTGCACTGCTGGTGGGACTGCAAATTAGTGCAACCTTTGTGGAAAAGAATTTGGAGATACCTTGAAGAGCTAAAAATAGAAATACCATTCAATCCAGCAACAGCACTATTAGGCATCTACCCAAAAGAGCAAAAGATATGCTATAATAGGGACATCTGCACCTGAATGCTTACGGCAGCACGATTCACTATTGCAAGGATGTGGAAACAACCCAAGTGCCCGTCAATGCATGAGTGGATTATTAAAATTTGGTATATGTATACAATGGAATATTAGTCAATTATAAGAAACGACAGTGATCTAGCACCTCTTATATTTTCCTGGATTGATCTTGAGCCCATTATCTGAAGTGAGGAATCACAAGATCGGAATAATGGGCTCCACTTGTACTCGCCATCAAATTGGTACTAACTGATGAACACTAGGGTGCTCACATGGCAGTAATATTCTCCAGGGATTAGGGGGATCAGGGGGGTAAACGCTCAACTAAGGGACATGGTGAGCATTGTAGAGGGGAAGGCCATGCCTCTAACCCTTGCTTGGGTGAGACAAAGACATAAAATGTAACCAAAATGTTTGTACCCTCATAATACCCTGAAATTAAAAAAAAAAAAAAAAATAAACAAAAACAAAAACAAAAACAAAAAGAACTGCAAGGTGCTGAGCAAAGCCATGGTATTGAAACCAGAGATGACCAGAAGAAGATTTTTCCCCTGGAAATTAGCAGAAACCTGCAGAAAGCATTAGATTCTTCTACAGTCTCCCTGAATATGTTTACATTGGTACTAATCACATTCTCCAGAAATTCTTTAAGTATCCACTGTCCCACTGGACTCCAAACTCCTTTAGCACAGAGACTATTTCCTTTGATACTAAAATAATATCCTGCTTTTACTAGGTGTTTAAAAATCAGCAATGACAGTACAGCAATGAAGGTCTTAATGATGATGGCTATCACAGGCATTTCAGGCTTAAATAAGAGATATAGGCAGGTCCAATAGTATTTACTTAGATAAAGAACTGGACCCCAGGAGGTGAGGCACAATCCAAATTACCATATTTAAGAGATTGTGAAAAGCCCAGTTTTCTGGCAGGCAAGGTGATAAAGAGTTAAGAGTGCTTCCTTTGGAGTTATTCAGACTTGTGGTTAAGCACTGGTTCTACCATTTACTGGCTGTGCAATTTGTTGCCACATACTTAGCTTCTCTGAATTAAAATTTCTGATTTAGCTAATCTTATCTCATAAAGTATGGAAAGGATTAAATTATTTATGATATGCAAAATGAGTTAATGTTCAACTAAAGTAAATTTAATACCTGGAATGTTTTTGTAGAAGTGGAAAAATATTACAACAGCCTAGACAAATTTTGCTTACTTTAGAGTTTCACCTGGAGCAAGTTGTGCCATGATGCAGTTGCTTTTTATTTATGTCTGAAAAGTGTATTGCTGAAGAACTGAAAACAAATTTTACTTTTGTTTGAAGAACCCAACTTTTGTTGCTGAGAGCATAAAGCAAAATCATGTGGGCAAGCGAGAATGATGCAGTTGTGCTTGCCGAGCTGTGCCTGGTGGGAGTTGTAGATTGTAGGTGAATACAACCTCGGATTCAGCAGAAATGCTCTAACGTGCCACTCCCCCAAGACTTCATGAAATCAACTGTTCGTGAGGAAAAACAACAGGGAAAATTACGAAGTTCATTTTCTTAAAAACATTTACTTTGTATTACCTTACCCTCTAACTTATAGACAGCGGTAAAAAAAAAAAAGTCTAAAATGTGCCTGAACTGCAGTGTTTGATTGTTCATGGTAAGAGAAGAAATATACTTGTAATTCATTTTGTAAAGTGCATTTCCTGTTACTTGCTGCAGATATAGCTGCCACATCTAATCGTGTTTGTGTGGTTCTTTAATTTGCATGAAAGAAGATAACATAAATGAAAACTCAGGAGAAAGACTAATTCAGATTACTAGCCAACACAAGCTAATTTGTTATTCATTAAATGCTAATGAACCCAGCACCCATGTTTTATTTGTCTCACTCTATTTAAGATTTGAAAGGTCTTGCAACACAGTTAAAGTCTACAATAAACAGATATATGAAATTAATGCACTGCTTTCCCTCTTGTTTCTGTTTAGGAGATATACAATTATTCCTGGAGTAGGCAAACTAAATAAATCAGTATGGAAAATTATGTTTTCTATCTGTTAAAAAAAACAAATTTAATCAAAATGAAACTTTCCTCACGTGTATGTTGTCTTCAATTTCCATATAACCTAGACATTCTGTATGTCTAGTTTGGAGTTAGGACTATTTTAAAATATCAAAAATGAGATGGAGCTTGGGTGAATTAAAACCTATTGTATTTATGTCTATTTTCAATTACCATTTAAATATTACTTGTTAATAGATGTTTTTCTAACCATATTTTCTATGACTGCTTTCTATAAAATGCAGCAGTAAGAATGTGATAGCATATGTATTAGGGTAGGTTATTTTTTTTTTTTGCTTGTTTTTTTTTAATTTTTAACTTAGTTGTTATTAGTTAGAATATTTTTTGGTGAAGTTGGCAAATAATAATTGGTGAATTATGTAGAATTACTGAATTTACTTATCTTTATATATCATTTATTACATAATTTTCTTTATACCATACTGGCTGTTATATTGCAATATTCTATACAGTGAATACAATATCAGAATTATGTTTTAGTCACCATTGCTCATCTACAATCAAAACCACTGGTGTTCATATTATTTGTTAGCAATGTTATTTTCATTATATATACTCTGATTCATAAGGAGATTTAATTAAGAAAAGCAATTAGACTTTCTCCTCTTTATGTAACATATATAATAGAACCAGGTATCTACTAATATTCCATAAAGTAGGTTATCAAGGTCACTTACAACTATTGGCTGGTGTAAATTAGTTTTAGTTTTTACCAGAGACCATTCACTCAGGAAGTTGATTAACCCCCCATTCCAAGTTGGTCATGAAGGTAACTTCTTTGCGAGAACAAATGACAATCTAGTGAGCCAGGCTATTATTATTTTAGCCTATTCTCTTTCTGGCATCCAAATATAAGATATGAGTGGTCTTCAGTGGTAATGAAAGACCAAAGAGAGAAAGATGTTTAATTCCTTGCAATTTATGGTATTTTTTTTAGCAATTTATGGTATTTCTCACAGCTGCTGAAAAACACTAACAAGTTGTATTTTTTCACAGGCCATTTTCAAAGACCTCAACCTGAAAACAACCACAGAGATAGCTGTATCTAATTGGCAGCTAATTTTTTTGAAGAAAATGCTAATTTTGTAAGGTAGAGATATGAGAAACATGTAAGAGAAAGAGTATGGGCTTTAGAGAAGCAGAGATGGTTTTAAACCTGACTCAACCACATATTAGCTTCATAATATTGTTAAGCTAGCCGTACCTCAGTTTCTTCAATCGTCAAATTGGAATAATCATGCTTCATATCATTATTGTGAAAATAGTTGAGAGCCCCTATGATTTTAACCTGCACATTATAGGCAGTGAATTCACTATAAATTCAAAGTTTAGCCTACCAATCTCTGATTAACTTATTTATTTACCCATAAACCGCTTATTGTCTCTAAACAAATGAGGCAGAGCTTTATCTACCGTGTTTGCTGCTGTCTTTTAACACCTGGAAACAGGGCCTTGTATGCAATATCATTCAATAAATATTTGTTAAATGAACAAATAGCTTACTAGCTAATCCTTAGTTCTTATATTGTTGATTTTGTATAAATTTTAAAAGAGATTGGGAAGTATAAACTACTATGTTTCTAAAGCTTCCCCTAGTGTTATTTCTGTCTTAGGATATAATAAATATTAGAAATATTAATATTTTAAAAATATAATTTTAAAATCTATTCTTCCCATTCTACTTTCCTTTATGTTTTTAAGAAGTTAATAATAAAATTAAGTTTGGTAACATTATTATAGTGTGAGGCAATTTTGAAAATGAATAGTAATTGATAGACTTTGAAAATATTTTCTCAAAGCTGCAGTTTTATTGCCACCAGCTAAATGAACCTACTCTTCTTGACTACACTTTTATTTACTGCTATTATTTCATGGAAAATGTCCATTGGAAGAAAAGCTGTATTTTAAAACATATAAATGCCAATGCACTATCTGTAACTCAGAAAAAAACAAAAACAAAAAGAACCATTTCTTGCTCTCTTTGATCAAGTCCAAATTACTTCTTGAAATCCTCAAGAAACCACTACTGGGAAAGCAACATTGATAAATGAAACAATAGATTCTATTATGGTTGTATTGTGGGTCTTGTGACCTATTGAAATATTTGTGACAAATTTAATCCTCCAATGATAGAGAAATTTTTGAGGGACACTAATTTTATTAGATTATTGGACAGTTCAACATTATCTTTGTGTACCAAATTAGAGTGAATGCTTTCATTTCTCAGTAAGGTTTATGGAAAGGCTAAATGGTCATTTGTTTTTGCAATGACATGACTACCACAGGTCAAACATGTCACAAGTTTTTCTCAGGTCGAAATTGGGATCCAACTTGACTGAGAAATTGTGAGTCCCTAAACATGAACATTATATGCTTTTCTATGTGTGTCTGCCAGTTGACAATTACTTCTACCTATCGCTGTACTAAAGAGAGTTCCCCCCAGCTAACTCCACCCTCATCCCTCTCAGATCAAAACCTGGGAAGTGACAGAAAGCTCAAAATAGTTTTTTACCTGTGAGAAGAGAGAGAACTTCTTCCTGCTTACTGTCTGCAACCCTGTAGCAACGTTAATTTGTTAGGAACAAAGGACACTGACAGCTTTCCAAATTTCTTCTAGCCCATACAGCACAGGAAAGCAGAAACAGTAGTGGCTATACATGGGCTGACACGTGAAGATAGCAGAATGTAAAACACATTGTCTAAATAACATAAAGTCACGGGGAACTACAATGAAGTTTTAGTTCATGAATGCAGAGGCACTATAGTATAATATGATGCTTAATCACCAGGTTTCATAAATTATGTCATAGCTGGGGCCATCCAGGACAAATCTTGCTTGGACCATGACAATCACTGGGGAATGGAGAGATACAGGAGGGCAGCAGTGTTACGGGTTCACAGTGCATTCACCCCTCTTCTGCCTTGTCAATCTTCCAGAAAGGAATAAAGCACACCATCCAGGGGCGTCTCCTTCTCTTCACTGAGCATCAGAGTTCCCAGAAGAGAACAGATGTACTGCAAAGCTCTCTGTTTTAAGCTCAGAGATTCCGGATGAGAAGGAACTAGTATAAGAACTCTGGCAACATGAAAAAATAGGCTGTTTTGACACCCCAAAGTATCACACTAGCTCTCCAGCAAAGGATTACAACCAAAAGGAAATTGGTGAAATGTCAGACATGGAATTCAGAATAAGATCAATGGGATTGATGAGAAATGAAAACCAACACAACAAAACCAAAAACATAATTTGGTACATGAATGAAAAACTCACTAAAGTGATAGATTTTTTAAAAATAACTAATAGAACTTTGGGAAATGAAAGAGTCATTTAGGGAATTTCAAAATTATAGTGGGAAGTTTTACCAACAGATGAGACCAAATGGAAGAAAAAATTTCAGAGCTTGAAGACAAGGCTTTTGAATTAACCCAGTTAGTCAAAAATAAAGACAAAAGAATTAAGAAGAATCGACAATCTTTCTGGGAAATATGGGATTATGTAAAGTGAACAAATATAAGAATCACAGCTTTCCCTGAGGGAGAAGAAGAAAAAGCAAAAAGCATGGAAAACCTATTTGAGGGAATAATGAATGAAAGCTTCCCTGGTATTGCTGGAGATTTAGATATTTAGGGGATTTGAGGAATACATATACCATATTCCTGCAATCAGAAATGCTCCAGAATGCTTTCTCTTTGCTTCTATATTTCTTATTTTTAGTTTTCTGTTGGATAGATTGTTTTTTCCCTCCACTGATCTGAAATTATTTTTTTCTCTTCTTTTAGAGCTATTCTTAAAATTTTCTTTTTTATATATTTAATTTTGAAATTACAAAGATAATCAGGAGATATAGCATCATACCAAACAATACAAGAACTTTAGAACACTGATAATCATCCTCACGTCATACATTTGTTGCTGCCCAACATTTTCACTGTGATATATTTTTTTATTTTCATTTTTTTGAGACAGAGTCTCACTCTTTTGCCCGGGCTAGAGTGAGTGCCATGGTGTCAGCCTAGCTCACAGCAACCTCACACTCCTGTGCTTAAGCAATCCTCCTGCCTCAGCCTCCCGAGTAGGTGGGACTACAGGCATGTGCCACCATGCCCGGCTAATTTTTTCTATATATTTTTAGTTGTCTGATTAATTTCTTTCTATTTTTAGTAGAGACAGGGTCTTGCTCTTGCTCAGGCTGGTTTCAAACTCCTGAGCTCAAACAATCCGCCTGCCTTGGCCTCCCAGAGTGCAAGGATTACAGGCGTGTGATTTATTTTTGTATTTTTATTTTTTACTATTATTTTCTATTGTTTTATACACTCTGTGCTTTTGAAACATCTTTAGTAATCTCTCTTTACACTTAATTCTCTACTTTTTAAGTACATATGAAAATGTTTTTATTGGAAAGTAGCCATTGATAAACGCAATTTAATAGAAGAATATCTTTATTTTTGTCTTATTTTTTTCTTAGAACTTTAAAGATATTCAGGTGGCTTCTAGTTGCTCATGGAAAGTTTGTCATATATCTCATTTTTATTTTATGCCTATGGTTGTTTTTAAGACCTTCTCTTTATTTTTAATATTCTCAAATCTCACTAAGATATATTCAGTTGTGGATTTTTATTTATTCATTATACTTGAAAACTTTTATGCTTCTTTACATTGAAAGTCTTGTCTTCAATTATGGTAAATTCTTTGTCATTATCTCTAAAAATTTGTCTTTCCTTTATTATAACTATATATTTTTTAGAAATCCTATTGGATAAATATAGATATAGATTTGGATTTGTCTTAGTCCAGTTTGTGTTGCTATAAAGGAACATCTGAGGTTGGATAATTTATAAGGAAAAAATATTTATTTGGCTCACAATTCTGGATGCCTGAAAAGTTCAAGATTGCACATCTGTATCTGGCGAGGGCCTCAAATGAAGGGGAGCCAGCAAGAGAAAGAGGGGGAAGGTACCATGTTCTCCTTAACAACCAGCTCTTGTGGGAAGTAATAGAGTGAGAACTTACTCACTTTACCCTACACAGGCAGGACATTAATCTATTCGCGAGGGATCTGCCCCCATGACCAAAACACATCCCATTAGACCTCTCCTTTAACACTAGGGATCAAATTTCAACATGAGATTTGTTGGGGACAAGCAAACCCTGTCCAAACTATAGCAGGATTTTATCATTCTAACCTCTATTTTTCTTAGCCTGTATTTTCATATATTGTTCATTTCTTTATCTCTTAGTTTTGCTACGGAAAGTAATCTGAGGTGTATTGTAATTCGGTATTTATTTTTTAATCTCCTGCTCACTCCATTTTTGTCTCTTTATTTAAATTCTTTAATTTTTCATTTCAATAAATGTTCACTTTTACAGATATCTTTTTTATTTTTAATTGATTATAAGTCTCTATTTCACGTGTCTTTACTTAAAAGATTCACTTTGTTGTTCCTAGCAGATTATTCAATGATTAATATAAGAATAATAATACTTTAAGAGTAAAATTACACTGTTAGTTGTTTCTGATGCCTCTTGCTTATATGATCTTATTATCTTATGTGTTTGTAATTTTTGCTTGTGAAATCCTCTTCGATGAAATTTTATCTGGGAGAAGATTGTGATGGTCTGGGTTAAAAGTTGAAGTGTATCTCTCCAATGGATTTTGGTTTACTTTCTTCAGACATCTCAGGAGTTCAAAAGCCAATGATCAATTTTCATGTTAATTACTTGGCTTTGGGGTGCCCAGAGCATATGGAGGCCAAACCTAAGTAAAAGCTGTCTGGGGGTTTGAAATTCTCTGAGAAGCCTACTTTTGCTTGTTTTAATCAAAAATCTATGCAGATATAGGGCAACTTGTTACAGTCTCTGCATGCTGTCTGCCCAACTGCTCTTCAAAATTTACAGACAATTGAGTTTCCTGGTTTATCTTCAGTGATCTTATTTTCTGTCCTCTGTGCTGCATGGTTACAAGGACTAGTCTCCTGGGTCTCTGTGGATATAACCCCCTCTTAATATGTATTCCTTTCCCCAGAGACTTGAGGTAGGGAAGGATCGGGTTATCAAGCTTCCTGAGTAGGATTTAGTTTTCACATTATTTCCAGGAACTGGAAATTTCCTTTTTTAAAAGCAAAATCGAATTTTAATTTAAAGTAGATTAATTACATATTATGTAGGATTTCCAGATGTTTATGACTAGAGAATATTTAGGTTTCTTTAATCCACTCTCTTTAAATAACCACAGAATATTTTATAAATGAATCTTTTTAAGCAGCTCAGGAAAGTTAGAGGAAATAAGAGACATTTCACAGTTTAAATTCACAGAAGAAAAGTAAACAATGGTTACATTAAATCATCGCTTAAAAACTCTACCTACAGATTTTGAAAAATATTTCATTTTTTAAATCACTCTACATAAATGCCGACCTCAGTTTTTGCAAACAATAGCATTTATCGAATAAAAGAAGGAAGGACATCATAGGTATATTCCCCATGATCCTATAGTGAAAAAAAAAATTCCTTGTTGTGTGACTGTTATAGTTGTATATGTCATGATGAAAATAGTCAGTGTACCTAATTTTTATTAAATAATGTCCTCCCCACCATATTTTGTAAACACATGAGGGCAGTGTGTTGTAATTTTTTTGAATTTATTTGCTCAAGCTGCCACTGAACTTCCAGGACGAAGAGTCTATGGAGAACTTGTTAGCTAAGGACCATATAGCCAACTTCTATCCTCTGGCATTTCTTTTAAATATGAATTAATGCCCACAATTGCATAACTCTGTCAAGTTGCAGTCAATGTTAGGAAGATACAGAAAGACCTACTCTTATGAAATAGGAATCACTGTGACAATAAAGAAGTGTTGTCTTATTATAACCATAATACTCAATTTAAGTGGAGTGGATAATTGAGAAACAAGTATCAATTTCAAATCAACATTACTTCCTGCCATAAAATATTCTGTTCCCAAACTGTGATATTTTGATTTTTTTTCTTAAAAGTAGTTTACCTGACTGAATTAAATCAAGAGATGTGTTTATAGATATACTGCTTTGTCTATACTTCTAAATCTGTTATAAAAAAATTAGAAAAATAATTCTCCATATCAGGAAAAGTTGAACATAACTTTTGATGTGACTGAAACATATTTTCCCTTTAAAAAACTTAGAAAAACTACTTAAGAAATGTTAAAAAGGTAATGGAGCACATTAACTCACATCATTCACTCTATAATTTGAGGGATTCAAAATGGGTCATTAACTATAATTTGACAATGCCATTCTGAGTGGAAAAAAACAGAAATGTTATTACAGTGCTTGATACTGTATTACATTTGAAAATGTATAGCTATCACACTAATAAAAGCATTTAAAAGGCTTTTATTGTTGAATTTAATTATATATGGCATTCTTCATAAAAAAGTTTCAGTGAGATCTGCTAGGCACTTTGTACTTTTTAGTTCAGTACAATCCATCTATAACATCAATTTTCTATTATTCGAAATTATATGACTAATTGAAAGCTACAGATATTCAGTTGCAATTGCTTTAGGAAAAGAAAATATTCATGTTTTTAAAGTCTACTTCTACCAAATGTCGAACCCAAAATGAAGTTGTCTTTTTAGCTATAGAAAACTCTGCTTTGTTAGAACTTATCCCAATAATAGCTAGATTGTTCAGCAATTCACTTTTAAGATCAACATCACATAGCTTCATAGAAATGAATATTTTAAATTTAGATATGAAATATTTCTTTTAAGAAACATCTCAGCATAGATTAAGCCATATTTCTAACTACAAATGATGATAACAAGTGATTTATACATGTAAAAATCAATTTACTATTATTCAGATCTATAGATCAGTCCAATAAAATTACTTTCATCATGATAGCTCTGAGTCAATCATTCTGTCAGATATGAAGTGGTATTTCATTGAGTTTTATTTGCATTTCTGTAAGTACTATGAGATTGAATGCTGTTTAATATATCTATTAGTTATTTGGGTATGTTCTTTTGTGACCTACCTGTTCAAAGTTTTACCCAGATTTTTATTATACACTTTTAAAAAAATTGAGGTATGTGTATATATATTATATTTCCTGAGTACAAGTCATTTATGCCTTGTATCATCTATAAATGTGTTTTCTAAGTTTGTAAGTTCTCCCTTAATTCTCAATGCTAATTTTAATGACC
>RJWJ010022056.1:0-27233 GCA_004363605.1 Indri indri | reverse complement strand
TATTACTGAGTTGTTTAATAAGCCACAGTTTGGTTAATATTAATATTTTGGCAGCAAATCGAAAAGTTTGCCCTATATAATCTATTATCTTGATTTCTCATCTTTCTCTTTAAAATAAAAGGTATTTTCCCACAAAACCTCCAACTATTCCAAATATGAGATTTATTTCAGAGCTCTAAATTCCCTGTTTGCTTCACTCAGGAAGTCACTGTATTCATTACCTTGGGGGGACATTTTTCAGCGAATGCAACTGAGTGTGTTCATTCCAAGGGCTTATGCTTAGGATCTGGCATTTCCTTGGGAATTACTGACTTTTTGCTACAGCCCTGAAAGCAGAGAAAGCATTGTTTTCTAGGCCCAAATCACTTGGTTCATGCATCGTGGCGTAGAACTGTGGGGTCTCAAGCTCTTGCTTCTATTTCTTGAGAAGGAGTTTTGTTTTGCAGGTGTCCCTGTCTGCCAGCTCAGGCTAAGATGGGGTGGCCCTCACCTGATTAAGCCTCTCAACTTTCACAAAAGAAAGGCAGATAAGACATGCACAATCATTATTAATATTATAAATATCTCTTGAAGCAGCAGCCATTGCTGTAAAGCTATTGCCAGAGAGCAGAGTCTTGAATTACCCATCCAGATATTACTTTTGCCAATGCTTCTTTCCTACTTCCCAGATTTCCTTGCTAGTGGAAGAATTCCCAAACACTTTGGCTTCTCCTTCCCTAAGCAGCTAACCTAACAGGGGAATTTGGAAGGAGAAACTGGGTATGCAAGGCTAGACCCCTCTGCTTTCACTTGGGGCTGTCCTTCTCTCTGCCTCTCCTGAGCCCATGGTGGGCAGGCTCTCTCGGGCCCAGGGCTGCCTGGCACTGTGTGGATTTGTCACTCCGTTTCTGGGGTTCAGCAGTGGGGAGTCTACTTGCCTATACTTAGAAATCACATTTTTCCCAAGTCAGCCTTATAAAAATGAAGGTGATATTTGTGTCCCTCATCTGCTGACAGATATGTTTTATTTTTCAGTTAATTCAGAATGTGGTTGGTAAAATAGGGGTCGTTTATTGGGTCCCATCTAACACCCCAAAACTACTAAAAGAAGAGAAATCATACAAAGTAAGTTTTCAGATCACAATGGAATTAAACTAAAACTCAATAATAGAAGAAGGTAGATGGAAAACTCCAGAATACCTGGAGGCTAAATAAAACACTTTTAAGTAACACATGGGTCAAAGAAAGTCTCAAGAGAAGTTTAAAAATATTCCAAACTAAATGAAAATGAAAATACAACTTATCGAAATTTGTGGGATACAGCAAAAGCAGTGTTTAGAAGGAAACTTATAGCACTGAATGCATATATTGGAAAAGAAGAAAATCTAAAATCAGTAATCTGAGCTTCTATTCTAGGAAAATAGAAAAGAAGCAAAGTAATCCAAAACGAGCAGAAGAATTCAAGAAATGATAAAAAGTAGAGTAGAAATCAATGAAATTTAAACAAGGAAATCAATAGAGAAAATCAATAGAACCAAAAGCTGGTTCTTTAAAAAGATCAATAAAATTGATAAACCCTTAGCCAGGCCAACTAAGAAAAAAGAAGACACA
Organism: Indri indri; assembly: GCA_004363605.1. NCBI lineage: Eukaryota > Metazoa > Chordata > Mammalia > Primates > Indriidae > Indri > Indri indri. The sequence continues at coordinate 25,643 of RJWJ010022056.1, read as the reverse complement.
AATTACTAATATCAGAAATAAAATTGGGGTAATCATTACTGATCCCATGGGCAGCTTAGTACCCGCACGGTGAATGATACAGGCTAGATGCTCAATCAGTTGGTATCTGCTCAGCGCTCGATTGGATCTATACCTGCTCACCAAGTCTTTCCATTCAAAACCAAGTGAAGCCCAGGAACTCTTACTTGCTACGTTCTTACATTTCAAGGACAAAAACATTATGAAGAAGTGTAACAATACTATGCATTTGGACCCCATAAGCAATGGATTCAGGTAACTGGAATCCAAGGAGAAAACATGTGAATTTGTAACACAGAAAAAAGAAAAGCCATAATATCGATCAATACTCAAGTTTTTCAAAACACAGTATCAGCCAAATAGATACTAAATACACCACGTGGCTAATTTCTAGTCTAGGTACGGTGAAAAACACAAATAGAATGTATGAGCATAATTTTGAGCAAATTTCTTACTTTCTTAGTACTGGATGTTACTAAGTTGATTAGTCAAAAAACCCCATAAACACCTAATTACAATTAGGAATTAGGTAAAGCACCTTAGACAAGTTATTAACATGCTTTATTTTGGTAACAGTATTTCTCCTATGAGGCAGAAAATCAGTTCAACAAATTATTTACATAAACCATGTTTATTTCACAATGGCCACTAAGAAAAAGACTTAATAATCTAATATCTTAATTTAGTGCTTCACACACTAACATTATTAGACTTTTCCCTCCCTTTGTTACAACTTCTTTTCCTCACTCATCACAGACCTTGATGCCCTTGTTCAAGTCTGTTAAGGATCAATCAGTTCTGCAAGTGTCCAGTATCATGCTGTACATTCGTTTCCATTAGATCCAAAAAGGAAACAGTTATCTGAGGACAAATTTCCTGTGATGTCCAGTGGATGCACCTTTCACTTTTTTGGATATTTTCCCGGACATCTGGGCACACATTGTTCAACAGGATTTTTCTGAGGCCTCACTAATTAGCCTCCACCTTTAACTTTGCATTTCTATACAGTATAGAATTGCAACAGGAAAGAGAAAGAGAGAGAGACAGAGACAGAGAGACAAAGTGTGTATGTGTGTTTGTGTCCTCATCCGTAATTCATTACTAGCAGAATAAAACACCCAAGAGTGAATCTATACATATTCTTCTAGATAACACCAGACTGCACACTAGCCACCAACATTTGTAGACCAAAAGAGGGCTCTTTTTACAGTACACAATAAAGCCTTTCTATCGAAATTACCGTTTTTCAAACTACCATTTGCAACAAGGTAGTTATTTAGAAAAACTTCTCTTCCAAACCAAAGCAACTTTACACAGTGCTGCCCTTAATTATAACTCCTTTTCGTTTGGTGTTTTGAAACCTGAACCCACCGGAATGTGCCCAGCCATGGGACAGCTGAGCCATGAACTAACCAAGAGAGAGGCTAGGTAAAGAAATCCAACCAACACAAACCAAAACTCAAGCCTGGAGACGAACCAGCCTTGCTTGGGGGGTTGTTATCATCTCTTCAAGATTTCGGTTCGAGCGCCTGCTTCATTTCACTGAACCCTTCTCTGCCCGCTAGCCCATGAAGAAAAACGACTGGGAGATTACATGAGCAGTTTTCAGCCCAGGTACCAGAATGAGCCACACCTGGATCTGAATCTCAGGTGTTCCACTTACTGGTGGGGTGATCTTAAAAAAAACCTCTTACCCTCCCTACATCTCAGGTTCCTCATCTTCAAAACGCTGGATAACTGTATTAGTTCGTTTCACGTTGCTATAAGGGAAGATCTGAGGCTGTAAATAACATCTTTGTTATCCACAAAGAAAATAAATTCATTTGGCTCACGGTTCTGCAGTCCGTACAACAAGCATCACGCCAGCGCCTGCTTCCGGTGAGGGCCTCGGGGAGCTGCCAACCAAGGCGGAAGGTGAGGAGGGAGCAGGCGTGCCACGTGGCGAGGGTGGGCGCAAGAGAGCGAGGAGGCGGTGCCAGGCTCCTTTGAACAACCAGCTCTCGCGTGAACTAATAAAGCGAGAACTCACTCATCATTGCGAGAGGACAGCGAGCCACGCAGGAGGGATCCGCCCCCCAACCCACCCAAACACCTCGCACCTGCCACTTTCAACACTTAACAATAGCAACGCCGACTTTTCTGTGACCTGAGGTGGGGCGTGGCAGGGGTGGGACGAGGCTGATGAAGAGGGGGCGTTAGGTAAAGGTTATGGTCAAGCTCCTAGCTTTCTTTTCAGGTGGTGGGTTCAAGGTGCTTGGTATCTCATTAAAAATAAATAAATAAATAGGGGTCACGAATGAGCCAAGGATTAATTCAATCCCGTACACAGAAATTCTAATGACAATAATAATAGTAATAATACTCACTTTGCAGGATTTTCAGATTTAAATAACACAGGTGAAATGTTTAGCATATTGTTTGGCACATTTTAACCGCTCAAGAAAGCTGCATTAATGGGAGGTGGGTGGCGGGCGACGGGAGGAGAGAGAACAGAGCTTCTTTAAAAAAATGCACTGAAGAAATGACAGTGTCTCATAAAGAATAGTCCTTTTCTATTTACTAACCTAAAATTCGGGGAATTGAAATTGCATCTAAATGATTAGATGCCTTCTCACAAACTAGATCATTAACAAGTCATTTTAAAGTCTAATCCTAGGGAACATCTAATGCAGAGTCACGATACTACTTGAATAGTTGCTTGTTTATTTGTTGTATGTATAAAACATGCTCTTGCCTTCAAGAAGCCTATATCCTCCAGAGAAACAGTGCTATCAATACAACATGAAACAATTACAAAGCTAGAATGTGCTATAGTGTGCGATGCAAATGACAATTCCTTGGGGGAGTCCAGACAAAAGAGAAGGCTTCGGAGAATAAGAAGCTGACCCTCAAGAAAGGCAGGATTCAAAAGTGTGGTGGAAACTGTGGGGAGCAAAATCCCATTTTTAAATGAGTTTTCTATTCTTTCCAGGACACGGGGGCTATGTCTGCCCTTTATAGCCATTACATTTCCATGATCAACAAAAGCAGTGTGCCCAGGGAGAAAATCAAAGAACTAAGTGTTGATAGTAGTTTGACACCATGTTGTGCTAAACAAGCTCTGGCACTTTCTTCCTTCTTAAATATTAATCTAATTTTAAAATAGATTCTAAACTATTTCCTAGAGATAAAGTTGTCAGGAACAGCCAAAAACACAGACAAAAACTGCCAGGTATTGGCTCCAGTACAATGTTTGTTAGTATCTGAGAGCAACTCTGGAGAAATGAAGACTGGAGAAAGAGGAAGATTGATATAAAGCAGAAAAGGAACAAAGAGACAAAGTAAAAACAAGGAGTAATACATTTCTTTCTTTACAGGTTATTAAGAGATGGTATAAAAAGAAAACTTACAATTTTCATGAAAGAGTAGTCATTTCAATTAGTCAAACTTCCACATAGTGAAATAAATTGAACATAACTTAATTTCACATAATGTGAGGTGTATTTAATATGATATATGACTGTACATAATACAGTTAATATATTCAATACTGTCAGTTCAATAGAACAAGAAAATTTGCATGAATAACAAATAATAAATCAATGTTCCCTTCTCTGAAATTCTAAGATACCTTTAAATAATTTCACTTATTTTAATGAATAATCATCACAGTAAATACACATTGTACTAAAATATAATTAGGGTAAATATTCAGAAAAGAATTGCAATGCTGCTTAAAGGATTTGCTTGCGAAAAAAGTTTTCTAGAAACTACTATAAAATCCGAAATACCAGTACAGAAGAATGTTAGTAAAGATTTTACTGAAACATGCAAAATTATAAAGGATTTAGTATAAACTAATCTACATCATCCAACTTTTAACTCCGAACACAATGGAGGGCAAAAAGTATAATAGTAACTTCAGAGAAGGAAAAAGCATAGAAAAACTACACAGAGTATGAGAATTGCCTCTCAAGTCTCCCAGCATGAAAAACAAATATAAACAAATTTAAGTAAAGCTAGTGTGCTATTTGAAGAGCAAGGTGATAGTCAACAAATACATATTCATCAAATATTTATTAAGCTCTTGCTGTCAACAAGACAGACTATCTCCGCTTTCATTGAGCTTATATTCTACTGGGAGAGATAGAGAACCAAGAATTAAAGAATTAAAGAAGTAAAGAATTAAATAAAGCATATAATTTCAGATTGTGATAAATGCTATAAAAACAACAAACCAAAAAACAAGAAGTGACTGTAGGGTGTGGTGAGGTCGGTGCAATTTTATAAACTGGGGTCAGAGAAAGTTTCTCTGAGATTATTTTAATATTTGAGCAATGATTTCAGCGATGAGGAGAAACCAGTATTTGAACATCTAGGGGGTCTAATTTTCCAGGCCAAGAGGATAAGAGCTGATCATAAAGGAATAAAACTAGAAATATTCCATTATGATTTCTGATCATAAGGGAATAAAACTAGAAATCAAAAGTAGAAGGGGAACTGGAAAATTCACAAAAACCAAACAACACACTCTTCAACAATCAATGGGTCAAAGAAGAAATCACAAGGGAACTTAGAAAATATCTTAAGCTGAATGAAAATAAAACACAACATACCAAGACTCATGAGATGTGCACAAACAATGGTAAGAGAGAACTTATAGCTAAAAACATGTACATTAAAAGAGAAGAAAAACCTCAAATCAGTAACCTAATTTTACACCTTAAGGAACTAGAAAAAGAAGAGCAAACAAAACCCCAAACTAGCAGATAAAAGGAAACAATAATGGTCAGGATGGAGATAAGTAAAACAGAGAATAGAAAAACAATAGCAAAAATCAACAAAACCAAAAGTTAACTTTTTGAAAAGATCAACCAAATTGACAAATCTTTAGCTAGAATGACTAAGAAAAAAGAGAGAAAACTCAAATTACCAAAAAGAAATGAAAATGGGTATATTACTACCAGTTTTACAGAAATAAAAAGACTTATGAGAAAATACAATGAAAAATTGAACACCAACTAATTGGATAACCTAGATGAAATGGGCAAATTTCTAGAAATATACAATCTACCAAAACTGAATCATAAATAGAAAACTTGAACAGGGAACACTTCCTGACTTCTTCTATGAAGCCAGCCATTTCCAATTGCTACCAAAGCCAGACAAAGACATTACAAGGAAAGGAGACTACAAACGAGTATCCCTGATGAATATTGATGTAAAAATCCTCAACAAAATAATAGCAAAGTGGATTCAGCACCACATTAAAAGGACTATACACCAAAAGCATATGTTGGATTTATTCCCGAAATGCAAGGATGGTTTTACATATAAAAAAAATCAATCAATGTAATATGCCATGGTAATAGAATGAAGGGGAAAAAAATCCCCACAAGATCATATCAATTGACTCAGACAAAGCATTTGACCATATTTAACACTCTTTGTGATAAAAACACTAAATAAACTAGAAATAGAAGGAAACTTCCTTACAATGATAGAGGCCATTTTTTAATATATGCATTTACATCTATAAATTTCTTAGCACTACATTCACTCCATCCTATAAGTTTTGCTTTGTAATGTTTTGTTTTCATTTAGCTAAAGGTATTTTCCAATTTCCTTTGTGATTTCTTCTTCGATCCATTGGTTGTGTAAGAGTATCTTGTTTAGCTTCCACGTATTTGTGAATTTTCCAGTTTTCCTTCTGTTACTGATTTCTAGTTTGATTTCATTATTATTGGAAGAGATACTTTGTATGACTTCAGTCTTTCAAAATTTATTAAAACTTGTTTTATAGCCTAACATATGGTCTATCCTGGAGAATGTTCCATGTGCACATGAGAAAAATGTGTATTCTGCTGTTGTCATCTATTTTGAATTTAGTCTCTATTTTTGTAAACTTGTTGGATGTTGAACTTTGCCAAATACTTGTTCTGCATTTATTAAAGTGGTCACATATATAATATTTATATTTATAATATAATACACAAATGTATAATACATATAAATTTCCCCTTTGGGCTATTAATAAGTGGTCATATCTATTTCCTCTTTGGACTATTAATAAGGTATAATATATTCATAGATTTCCTAATATTGACTCATCCTTGCAGTCCAGGAGGAACCCAACTGGTATGCTTTTTAAAGTACTGCTGAATCACAATCGCCCTTGCTTTATTGGAATTTTTACATAAATATTGGTAAGTGAGGTTTGCTCTGTGTTGTCAAGTTTTGATGTCAGTGTTAAACTTTTATAAATGCAACATGAAGGATTTCCCCTTTTGGTGTTTTGGAACATTTTAAATTCTACCCAATTTACCTGTTTCTTGAAAACTTTAAAGAATTAACAGTGAAACCATGTGGGCCTGGGGATTTTAAGGCGAATTTTTAACTGCATCCATTCTTACTTGTTTATTTAGATATGTCTATCTTTTCTGCTATTCAATATTTTTTTACTTATATTTTCAAATGTATTTTCAGGATCTTTTCATTTCCTCAGTGTCAATAGTCATTGCCCCCTTTTCATTTATAATTTTGTGTATTTGTCTTTTTTTCCTTTGCATTTTGTTACTACAATAGCCAGTGGCTTGTCTGGTTTTTGTCTGTATTTTTGTCTTCAAAGATCCAGCTCTCCTCTGCAATTCTGTATTTCTTTCTTCTAAGGGTATGATTGCATTTTTTTAGGTTTTAAATCTATTCTGTGGCTTTTTGTAATGGATGAACTTATTCCCATGTATACATATTAATATAAGTTATATATTTATTACTTTTCTATTTTGTCTTAAGTTCTCTGTTATCACTACTACTATCACATTTATGATCTTTTTTGTATTTGGTTTTATGGGTGTGTGTGTGTGCATGAGTGTGTGTGTGTGTGTGTGTGTGTGTGTGTGTTTCTTTGGATAATTTTGAAGGTTTGTTATCTGCTTGGACTGGGGAGGTTGGCAGTCATTATAACTTTATTCGCTAAAATTAACTCTCCATATCTTGATTTTATTGAATAGCAACTTCAGGCTACATCTGTCGACTCCCAGCTTTAGAGGAATATCAAAGAAATGATCACAATAAACCTCCTCCAATTTCCCTCCTTTCTCCCTCCACGCCTGATTTCTATTGTTATACTACCATTTTATACATTGCCAAGGCTTATAACATTTATGTTCTGTAACCACATTTTCCATAATTGTTTAGTCTTAATTGTATGTTTAAATTAATTAAGTCCTTATTACTAGACTTTTTTATTGTGGCTTTTCTCTTTATTCTTAGCCGTTTGGTTTTGATTTTTCTTGTTTTTTTTTTCAAAAAGGGCATGTAGTTCCTGGGTTTGTTTACGGTTCAGGCTATCTTTGCCTTTATGTTTGAATGTCGGTTTGACTGAGAAAAATATTCTTGCATCTCACCTTCTCTTTCTCAGCATTTTTCAGACGTTGAATAATTCTTGAGAATAATTCTTGAGAATTGAAGGAGTCTAAGCCATTCTGATTTTTGTCCTGGTAAATAATTAGTATTTGCCTGGATACCTAAATAATTTTTTTTTAATCAACGAAATGCAGACCCACTAGTATATATGTTTGTGTTGCTGCTCCCATATAATTTTTTTTCCAGGAATAAGATGTTCTAGATTACTTCCTTCATCTAATCAGGGAAAATCTCTTGGTTTTTAAGTACATTTTCTGATCCATTTCTCAGTTTCTCTAATTCTGGGGCTTTTATTCTGATTAGTCTTTGTCCTCCAAATATCTTATCTTCTCTTTAAATTGCTTCAGCATCTTTGTCTTAAAAAAAAATCTTTAGACACTGTGATCGTCAAGACTTTTCCCTATATCCGTAATTTGGTTTTAAGATGTATCTGTTCTGTCCTTTGCTGTTTCTAATTTTTTTAATGGCTCTTTAAAGGAGTTGTTTTGGCTCTTAATTTGTTTCCTAAACTATGTGTCATGGTTTTCATTCCCCAAAAGCAGACCCAAGAATTTGAGTACAAGTAGTTTATTTGAGAGGCAATTCCAGAAAACACTATTAGAGCAGTGGAAAACTCAGGCATACAAGGGAAGGAATCCAATAATATTATTAAACAAGTTACTGGTGTGGACAACAATTGAAACAATTTGTACAGAGCTAAAACCTACTGGGGAGCTCTTGGAAGCATTGTAGAACATGTCTCAGAGTTATGTCAACCAACAGGCAAAGAAGCTGGAGCATGTATCCACCAACTCCTGGTTTGTTGCTGGTTGTAGGCTGTTTCTTGGGAGCATTCACACTCTGGCACTTGTCACTTGCCAAGAACGTGGATTGAGCGTACATTTCTGCTTTGGTCAATACTTGGGTAATCACAGGTATCGACAGGAATCAGGTGTATAGACAAGGGTGCAAGGTTGAGGGATGTAAGGTGGACGCTGTCACCAAACTCCCTTTTCATCTTTGTGTGGTTGTCACCTCATCTTTTATCTTGCTGATTTTTTTTAAATTTCGTTACATTCTGCTATAGCTACGCTATCCAATATAGTACCCACTAGCCACAGTGACTACTGAGCAATTGAAATGTGACTGCTCTTCATTGAGATGCAGTGTCAAATGTAAAAATGTAAGTGTAAAATACACACCAGATTCAAAGACTTAGTAGAAATAAACGTAAAATATCTCCTCAATAATTTTTATATTGATTATATGTTAAAATGATATTTTGGATACACCGGGTAATTCAAATATATAATTAAAGTTGATTTCATCCGTTTTTTAAAAAACATTTTAATGTGGCTACTAAAAGATTTTAAATTACATATATTCTTCAAGAATAGACTTTTCATCTCTATCTTGCATGCTACTTTTTTTTTCTTTTTGCTTGGGGAGGATTTAGTAAGTCTACCCAAATACCATACTATTTTATTATTTCTTTCATTTTACTTATGCTTGTGTATATCTGTCCAGAAATTCTCTTTCTGTTTCTATAAGGGGAGTATGTTCTTTAACTCACAGTGGGCCTGTTAATTATTAAATACATATTGATTTAATATTTTATGTATTTATACTTATGAAAAAGATTTTTACTTTCAGCCAAGATGAATTAACAAGGACCAGATTTACCTGCTCTGAGATGAATTAACAAGGACCAGATTTACCTGCTCTGGAGATTCTTGGACACCAGTCAATTTTCCAATACTCAGACACCACCTGGCTGTCCTGCAATTCAATTCAATTCTCATACTAACTACTCGAAGTTAGCGTCAGACCCCCTGGGTCTAAGGGCTCAGTCCCAAAAGACTGCCCGCTTCAGATGCCCATCGCAAGTCCCAGGGCACCTGTACTTCTTACTAACCAGCTATGAATCGGGGGTTCTCAAGACCCTCTCCTCAGGTTCAAGAATTTGCTAGAATGACTCACAGAACTCGGGAAAAACACTTGTCTTATGTTTACTGGTTTATTATAAAGGTTACCACTCCGCAACAGCCACGTGGGAGAGCCCCATAGAGCAAGGTATGTGTATATATGGGAGTGGATCTTTCAGGCCACCCTTCCAGCAAGTCAAATGACCTTTGACAAAGATGCAGAGGCACTTGATTGGGTAAAAGGTCATCTTTTCAACAAATGGTGCTAGAACATTTGGCTATCCACATCATAAAAACAAGCAAAAAACTTCGATCTGTACCTCACACCTTTACAAAAATGATCTCAAATGGATCTAGATGTAAAACCTAAAACTCTTAAGAATTCTAGGAGAACATTTTTGTGACCTGGGGTTAGGCAGAGACTTCTTAGATAGGACACCAAAAGCACAATTTGTAAAAGAAAAAAAAATGATAAATTGGGCATCACCAAAATTAAGAACTTTTGTTCTTAAAAAGATACTGTTAAAAGAATGAAAGGACAATCCACAGGCTGAGGAAAAACATTTGAAAATTACATGTCTGTTGAACAACTTGGATCCAGAATATATAAAGAACTTTCAAAATCCAATAATAAGAATCCCATAAAAAATGGAAACAATTTAACCAGACATTTCACCCAAGAAGATTACTCAGCAATACAAAGGAATAAACTATTGATACATGCAACAAACAGCATGAATGAATCTCAAAATAATTACGCAGAGTAAAAGAAGCCAAAGAAGAGTACATACTGATAATTCTATTCATATAAAATTCTGGAAAATGCAAAATTAATCTATAGTAATAAAAAACAGATCAGTGATTTCCTGGGAATGGAGGGAGAGGTGGAGAGAATAGATTAGAGAGAGAAAGGAAGGAACTTTTGGAAGTGATAAATTCATTATCTTGATTGTGATGATAGATTCTTGAGTATCTAATTGTAGACTTTATGTACAGTTTATGGTGTGTCATTTATACCGCAATAAAGCTGTTAAAAAGCTCATTAAAGTGAACTGTAAATGCATCCATTAGAAATAATACACGCTTTGTTTAAGAAATAGAAGGTCAAGGCAGTTTGTGGTTTAAGAAAAATCATTTGGAATGTCAAAAGTTCTATTTAAGGCATAACATAAACCTAGGTCTTTTTCTCAGACTTGATTATTGGTTTGATCAGATGCTCCCCAAGGTAAAGGTAAGATTCATTAACCTCAGAAGGCCAATTTTTGTCTCAGGAAAATGTACCTCATCAGGTGGATTTATAAATATTTATAGCTATTGCAAGACTTTTGATGCTATATACTGAGATATGTAGAGAAACGAAGTATATTCGTAAGTCTGAAGACTAAGATACAACTTTTGCAATATGTTTTTTAAAAAGCATTTCAGGACGTCAGTAGAGGAAATTAAAAATAAGTATGGAGGACCAGGTGTGGTGGCTCATGCCTGCAATCCTAGAACACTGGGAGGTCAGGGTGGGAGGATCACTTGAGCTCAGGAGTTCAAGACCAGCCTGAGCAAGAGTGACATCCCATCTCTACTAAAAATAGAAAAATGAGCCAGCCATCATGGCACACATCTGTAATCCCAGCTGCTTAGGAGGCTGAGGCAGGAGGATTGCTTGAGCCCAGGAGTTGGAGGTTGCAGTGAGCTATGATGAGGCCACTGCACTCTACCCAGGGGAACAGAGCGAGACTCTGTCTCAAAATAAAAAAAAAATATATGGAGACTTATGAGATGAGGTGCTATTTAAAGGCACTTGACACTTTCCACTTGGCAGAAACTTGAGAACCAGATTGAACCTCATTATTGGAATAATAATAATTATGAGATAATGCTAAGTAAATTTATCCTTTTTGACTACAACCCTTTTCCTTCTATCTCATATATAGGAACAAAGAATCCCAAGGACAGTGTTTCTCAGATGGAGAGTTGAGGATCTTTAGGATGTCAGAGGGAGTTTTAAAATAAAGCAAGCAAAGCCGAAGCACCTATGCCAATTGGGTTGGGTTATAGGCTCAGGATGAATCGGGCTTCTCTACTGCATTCATCACTAATTGGCTAATTTGTTAATTCAACCAAAAAATAATTATTGAGCATCTACTAGGCACTGGCACTTGGACAAGTGCTCTTCAGAATTCTGACCTATAATTAGCAAATTTTCCTCTATTTTTATCATCTTCTCTGAATGATCTTTTTGATTTTTTCACCATAATGGAGTCATAGATGTCCCTTAGGGATCCCAGGCCCTCTGCAGCCCTCTCAAATGGAGAACCCACCCAAACGCGCCTCTTCCTCCCTATCGCCAAGACCAGCATATTATTTCCTCCTCCTTTTGTAAAACTCTTGTGCCTTCTAGAATCAACCACCTGCTTACACCTCCCTCTTCCCCTCCCCACAGCAATCATCACTGTCCCCTGGTCACTGTCCCTCATTCATGAAAGATTAAGCGCTTGACTGAGGCTTTCTCTGTCCTAACTCCTGCCATTATTCTGAGTTATTTCAACATACCCTTGGGTGACCCATCAACCAGCCGTTGAATTCCTTAACTGCTTCCCCTTCAGCGACTTCTCCTTCACCTTAATAACACCCTGCAAAGACACACCTAGATTAGGGATGGAATCGTATCAATAACAGTAACGCATGCGTGCGCCTTTCCAGTATGACTTTCTGTCTTTCTGGTTCAAGTACCTGGATGATAATAGTTTTTGTGTTTGCCTCTTTCCTTCCTTCTTTTTCTTTTATTCTCTTTTCCTCCCTTTTTTCTTTTTATCCATTATTCCTCCACTACCTAGCCATCGCTTTTCATTTGTATTCACTTCCTCCTCGATTCAGTTTAAAATTAAATATTATGTTTATGCACTTTACTAAGCTCTTGCATTATTTCTAACTTTTCTGTAGGTTCCTTGGGATCTCCATGTATGTCATCTGCCAGCAGTGACAATTTATTTACCTTTCAGTTCTTGTGCTCTTAGTTTATTTTTCTTATCTTATTGCTGCCTCTAAGACATACAATAAAATAATGAACAGGTGTGATGCACTAGTGAAATTTCTCTGAAAAATCGAATCCAAATATTTCCTCTCTCTCCATCTCTGAGGCAAACTTCTTTGTCTATACCACCATTATCTTTCCCTTGATCAACCCAACTAGCCTCTAAATTAGCCTACTTCATTCTACTCTGTTCCTTTTTGATCCTTCCGCACTTAACCACCAGAGTAATGTTTTCAAAACACAATTTATGTTATGTCATTGCCTTGTCTTAAAGCTTGCACTGGTTTATATTTTCACCTACGATGAGATCCAAAAGCTGTAACAGAGTCTACCTCTTCAAAGCCCTTCTTTTTCCACTAGATTTTGACTCAAGCTGCTTTGTTTTCTCTTTGTTTTTCTTTTTTTCCTGAAAATAACAAAGCTTTCCTGCCTCAGCTCCTTCTCAGCTGTTACTTTTGCCTGGAATGCTTTTTACCTCATGCTTTGCCTGGAAAACTCCTACCCATCCCTCAGAGCTCAGTATTCTCCCAGGGAAGCCCACTCATGACTGCAGAAATTTAGTCAGCTCTCTCTCTCTTTCTAAATATTTCATTCAACTCTTCATTTTCCCTTCAAAGCACTTACTAAGTCAGGTAATTATACGTATTTATGTGTGTGGCTACTTAATATATGTCTCTCCCATTATGCTAAAAGCTTTGTGTGTTTAGCCCACCGTCCCTAGCCTATGGCACTTTGCCCAGAAAACAGTGTGCTCTTAATAAATATTTATTGAATGAATAAACGGATGAATGAGGACATAAAGGAGACACAATCCTGGCTCAGCAAATGCACTCTAGTTTCTGTGAGTTGTTTTCCTTACCAAGATTAGAAATGGCAATAAGGGATGAGATGGCATCATGATCCTGACTTCATATTCCTCAGTGAGAGCACCTTGTTAGGTGAGAAATGGGCTAATATAAGCATTTATAACAACCTGAATCTAGGCTAGTGAAAATGGCAGGAGAAGCAGGAAAAATTAGGACAAGAAATTAAAGCCAAGATTTGATTCATTACCCAACCAAATCCAGTAGCTAGGATAGCTAAAATCTCCATGGTTGGTTTGGATGTAGACCTAAACAATTCGACACTTATGATCCTTTTCACACGTTTGTTATTTCTCCTTCATTGCTTAATAAAAGAATTTTTTTATGCTTGTGTTGCATGTGAGTAACTAAGGGAAAGAGCCATGCTGTTGCCCAAAAGCAAAACAAGTGGCAGCAAAGTGTCAACTTCCAAGGAGAGAAGCAGCCAAGGTCACTTGAAGGGAGATGGGAAGTCCCACAAGTTTAACTGCAAGTTGAATGGCAAACGTTGGTTCCTTCTCAGTGGTTCCATCTTCCTTCCAATCTTGGATGATCATCCATCCCTCCACCTGTGCCCTGAGACCATCCTCTCCTCCCCACCTTGGGACTTTTGTGCCACCTTGTACCTTCAGCCTGGCTTTCTCTCTCTCTCTCTGTTGGAAACATCCCCTAGAGCTATAAATATGCTCGTTTCTCCTCTCCCTTGACTTCATATTACCCTCTGGCTACTACATAATTTATATCTTTCTTTCTCATTAAACCCTCTCCCTTTCCTTACCTCCCACTCACTCCTTCACCCACTGCAATCTGGAGACTAACGAGTAATTCTAGAATTCCCCTCTAGAATGACTTCCTATCTAAAAATCCACAGAACATTTTCTAGCGTTTATCCAGCGATGTGTCAGTAAAATGTTGGACAATCACCTTCTCAGAAGAGGAGTGAGGAAGGCTGGATTTGTAATATATTCCACTTTCATTGCATGCTGCGAATACATTCACCATGGCTGATTTCAGCTACCAACTTAGTGTCAGCTGGCTCGCAAAACTTATGAAATTGTAGCATCGGTCTAGTGAGCCACTCCAAGCCTGCTCCAGTACGCCACTGTCACCTTGCTGAAACCCGCTGCTGCACAGGAATCTGCTGATCACTCCTTCTGACTTCAATTTCCTGTTCTCTGATATTCCATGATGTTACATGCCTTTGAGACTCCTCCTGCCTCTTTGACCATTCCTTGCCCGTTACCTTGCTGGAATCTTCTTTCTCCTCTTGCTTAAGAGTTCAGATTCCCTGGGGTCCAGTGCTTTTCTTTCCTGGCAAACTTTCCTGGTGACATCAAACATACTTCTATAGCTTCAAATACAAGAGCTCACCTTGGCTGCCTGAAGAACATCTCTACCTGAGGGTCAGACAGACTCCTCAGACCCAAAATACCATAACCGTTTCCATGATCTGGGTTCCCTACCTCTTTTTAATCAGTAAGGCGCTGCTCTTTTACCTCCCAAATCATTTTTAAATTCATCTCTGCTTGGAATGGAAAACCAAATACCACATGTTCTCACTTATGAGTGGGAGCTAAGCCATGGGTACCCAGGGGCATACACAGTGGCACAAATGGATTGGACACTCGAGACTCAGAAGCAAGGAAGATGGGTGGGGTGAAGGAGGAAAAACTACCTATTGGGTGCAATGTACAGCATTCTGGTGACGGGTACACTGAAAACCCAAACATCGCCGCTGTACAGTTCATCCATGGAACCAAAAACTACTTGTACCCCCAAATCTATCAAAATAGAAATTTTCAAAAATTATGCTCAATTGAATTATATAATAAAATTCTACATTACAGGCTTTAAAAAATTCGTCTCTGTTTCTCCGTTCCTACCACTACTGCTGTTTCAGGGAGGTGGGATGATTCAGAAAGCAATCTGTAAGATTCGAAGTTAACAATGTCCCTCCCCACCAATGCCCTGCGTAAAACTGTGTTTCTCAAGATACATATTGTGTTCTAAGGGGGGGAAAAAGAGGTTCTGTGGTCAAATCATTCTGGGATTCACTGAGCTTGTTTTTACCTTTCAGAACCTTTAGCATGCTAATGTGCTTCATGGGTTGCTGAGAGAAATGGGAGTTAAAATGCTATTACCTGGGAGCTGAGTTCAATCTCTCTTTCTGGTTGCAGTAGTCTTAAATAAAGTCTTTAAAAAAAAACAAAACTATTACTGCCTCCCAGTACATAAGTGGTCTTCAGAACACAGTTCCAAGTACCCCGGTCTGCCCAAGAATCAAAAACCTCAAGAAATACAAAACCATCTTTGACTTGGTCTTAACCCAACACCACTCCAGTCTCAACTCTTTCCACCCCCGCCTTTGATCTTGTCGTTGAACTTTTACATTTTTGTGTTTGCCCTGCAAACCATATTGTTTGCCTCCGTTCTTTTGTTCATGCTCTTCTCTGAGCAGGAATTTCTCTCACCGGCTTTCTCGTCTAGATAACGCCTACTTCAGTTCTTAGTTCTGGCATCATTCGTTCCAGAAAGTCCTTTCTGGTTTTCCCAGCGCCCTCCACCTGAGCTGGGTGCCTGTGTCTGGGGCTGATACCCGGTGTGCATCTCTACCATTGCGCTTGCTGCATGCGTCTATCAACATCTGTCTGCGTTTGTCCGCCCACTGGATTGGGAACTCCTTGACAATATTGTGTTCATTCTCACCACCTAACACAGCACCTGTCTGTATTAAGCATGTCTTTTTATTCTGATGCTTGGACATCAGGGGCCTCGCTGAACCTGGAGAGACCCCCTCCCAGGGCCAGCTAATCCCTAGAGGCAGTGAAGGACTCCTTGCAAGCGCGCCTCTTACATGCAAACCAGCCAGCCCCAAACCTGTGCCCTCAACCACCACCTTTACTGGGCTCCGACAGGGATTCTACATTCCGGGCCACTGTGCCCCAACCCTAAGCACCCCAGGGCCAGTACCGGCAACTAGAGACAGCCCCTACACCCCAGAGCCCGCTGGAATTATTCCAAACCAGCCAATCCTAAACCTGCTCACCCTGCCTCATCCGATCTTTCTGTGAAAGCCATAACAAAGGCTCTTTCTTGCCCATTTTCCCTTGTGCCTCTGCCTCCTGACTGCTTCCTCGTGAGGTCCCCCTGAGTGACGTGTCATTCCTCCTGTTTTGAGGGAACCATGACTATAAACTTCTTCCTTTGTGACAGTCATATCTGTGTCTGCATGTCTTACTATTCCTGATTTAAACAAATCCCAAGCACCTTTTAAAATACTGTCACGTGATAGATACTCAATAAATGTTTGTTGAATGACTATATTAAGTAACGAATTAGTTCGCTGTTTGCAGGAATAGAAAAGCTGCCATCCTGAGTCAGCCTGCTGGCTCGTCTAGCCCTGTACTGAGACAGCCTGGTTAAAAATTCTGTCCGGGAGATGGTGGGAGAATTTCCTTTCCAGCACCAAGAGGCCATGATTTCGGTATGAGCAGAGAAGCACAGGCGTGTTGCTGTGGGCCTTCCGTAAACACCCTCCACTCATTTCAGTGAATACGGAAGGAGACTCTGTCCTTCATTTCTGGTTAAGCTTGGTCACTGAATCAGTTATGAGTTTCATGTTGCAAGTACCAGAAAAACCCTCCCCAAGCTGGCTTCAACAATCCTAACACAGGGTAAGTTGGGAGGTAGACTGATGCCCTTTTAACATTAAAAGCAGCTAAAACAGAAAATACTTTCATGAAAAAATATAGATGCAATAAAACTATATTAAATGGGAGGAAAAAAAGAAAGTATGAACAAAGGATTCAGGACAAGGGTTACTTCGGGGCAGGGAAGGCCAAAGGGATGGAATGGGGCCATGTGGTTGAAAGTTGGGTTCTTTGTCAAGGTCCTAATCTCTGTTTTGTGTGGCGGGTTTGCGGGTGTTTATTACAGTATTAAAAACATAATAAATAAATAAGCAAGCACGCTTGGTTGGAGGCAGAGCTAGAACTAGAACGAAAATATTCTGATCCTAGTCGAGAGTTCTAGGCAGCTCCTGCAAAAGATAAAAGCTGTTGTTATCGGGTGGCCGGTCCTGGTCCCATTCCTCCTCCTCTGGAACACAGAGAGGGCACAAGGCGACTTTGTTACCTTCCGTGCTCAGGTAGGCACGGAGTTAGGTCCTTGTTGTATGCTAGGGATGGATTCAAGCTGAAGAGTTTTGGATAAAATAAATATGCGTATTTTTCGTCTTTTTGTTTTTTTTAGAGAACAAATTTAAAGAATAGACATTCCCAAATACAATAGATTGGTGGAATAAAATAAATAAACCAAGAATAACTATCAGTTAGTGAGATGCCCCTTTCATTGTTAACTGAGAATTTGCAAACGCTGAATAATTAACTTTGGCATCAATAGTTAACACAATTTAGCAATAGGAGAGCTATCTGGTTAAGAAGCTAAATCTTAGGTCCTATTTCAGTGAGTAAAACTCACAACAAATAATTTTCTGTTTATTTCTGTTTTTTTCTGTTTATTTCTTTTATTAAATTAATCTCAAACGAATAGGACCGTGAAATAACATATTTTGTGATACGTGAAGCTTAAGTGTACTAGAAAACAACAAAAGTATTTTAATATTTTCACCCTACTTCTTCGTTGATCAATGTTACTGGGGATTTGGTTGGAAATGGAGGTTAAAAAGTACCTGTGAGCCTAATAGAAACTTTTTTTCTCCTTCAGACCATGTTTAAAATTTTCTACTAATGATTGGTCAGTATCCAATTAAAGCTGTGATCCCTCAGACAAAGTAAAGTGAACTCAAAAATTATTTGGTGAATCGGATCAATATAGAAAGTCAAACTAAATCACACAAAGAAAAGGAACTCTCAAAAACAGCTGACACTATCTTCCTTCTTTCTCCTCCAGTTTATTTTTGAGGCAAATTTGCTGAATTTCCATTTAACTCTGTTGCTGTCTATGTAAGACTTAAAAATAAGTTTGTTAGTAGCGTGTTGAATTGACAAGGTTTTTATTTAACAAAAACACCAAGCATTGTAAAAGTCAGAACACACTTGTTTCTTTTCAGATCATGGTCAGTTTAACCACAAGGGGACAAAAGCCAGCGAGATGGTTGTGTCCATCCTGCTCCATCAAGCTGTCTCAAATGCTCAGAAATTACAGGTAATCACCCTGCGATCTGCTTCATTCTGGCCGTGTAGACTCGGCTATATGATGCTAATATTATAGCTGTTCTCTCCTCATAAAGGACCTTGATGTCAGGCTACTTTTGAACCAAGGTGATGTGATTTGTGATTTGGAGGGTAGAGTGTAGTATGGACGGCAGTATGGAGACACTAGTGAGGCAGTTATTCTGACATTCTTGTAATTCTTTTCGAAGCCTCCTCCCACAAGAGGTTTTGTTTTTCATTTTTTAATTTTTTTTCCTCTCCCCTTCTATGCTTAGAGGCTTTTAAATTAGAACCCCTTTACAAACAACACACATACATGCCACAAGGCTAGGCCACCTATAGTTATGTGCCTATTGTAAACCATGAACAAAAAATATTCTTAGTTTTAATTCCATTATATTAATTGGCAATTTCTACTTGATTCATTTGCCAAGTATTAGGGATTTAATCCATTTGCTTTCCTTGCATTTGACAGGAGATTGAATCCAAAAAAACTATCTAAATTTTCATACTACTAAAATAAATTCCTTACGCTTCTAACTTGTACACACTTAATATGAAATGATTAAAAAAATTCACCCCCAATGACCGTGCTACAAATGAACATTTATATCTACTTCAGCATTTGATTCAAAAACAATTTGTTCATATCTAACAAATCATAAAATAACAAATTGCCACAGGTTGTTTGGCAAAGAGCTTTTTTTGGATAAAGAAAACAATATAGATGCTCATATTCATAAGTCTAGATACAGCCATCTTTTAACAATGCAAATACGAAAGAAGCTAAACAGGTAGATACTGACACTAATAATGCTTTATTGCTATATTATAGTATTTGTTTCACAGTTAATTCCTTCAGCAGTGCGGCATCCTGCAAAACTAGGACTTTTCTAGGCATTTTGGGAGATAATAAAATGAAACAAATCCAAGCTTCAATGACCATTTTTTTTTCAAAGTAAGGGGAATTAGATATAGATATAAGTAATGAATATAAATACATATAAGACAGGGTAGAAGTCGCATCATAAGGCAGTGATATAAAATGATGTTCCAGATGGGGGGTTGGGGCTCAGGTGCTTAGAAAGTCTCAAAGAAGACGAGACAACTAAACTGGTCCTTGAAGAGTAACAGGATTTGGGATTTGGAAACAGGAGAGAGGACTATGCCCAACAACAGAAGCAACAGCTAGCTGCAAAAATACAGCTGGTGGGTAGGGAAAGGCAAGTGTTTGGTTTAAGCCAAGGACAGGATTTATTGAAAAGAGTAGAAGATTTTAAGATTGAAAATGTTGGTTGGGGTCATGTAACCGTGGCCTCAAACATTCCTTAAAGAGTTGGCACTTGATTCTGAAGCTGGGGAGACCTTCTGAAGGTTGAGGGGGTGGGAGGGAGGCCGGGCATGATCATAGCTGTATTTCAGGAAGACAAAATGTCAGTGCTGTGTAAGAAAGAAGGAGGAGGAGGGTAGAACTGAGGCGTCAAATTAGGGTGTGGGGGTTATATGTCATAATAGGGTATTGATGGGCACACTTCACAACGCAATCGTGCCCTATCTAAAGTGGTTGTGTGTTCAAACTAGGATAAGGCGCAATTTTTTTTTTGCTGTCTCAATATGGATTGAGCCTAAGAACACTTGGTAAAAATTATTGTTCTTGAAAATAAAGCGTCTCTGTGGAATAACTCTGCTAAAACACAGGACCCCATGGAAGAATCACACAGGGCAGTACTGACTGCTCTCAAGAAATCCAGGTAACAACTTTGCCCCTTCAGAAATTCCCCTGATCCGATGTCACAGTTAAGGTGACATTAGGATTTATTTTTAAGCTTTACCACTCTGTTCATAAGAATGGCAGCTACGAGAAGAAAACAATCAGAGCTAATCCTTTTTTTAATACCACAATCAAAGGTGAATGATATTAACTGGATAAGCATTTGGCTCTATGTAAGTGTTTTTTTTTTTTTTCCAGCTAAAGTCCGATGTAATATTTAGGCCATGCAGCCTAAGACTTTTAAGAGTACTATCTTCCATATTGGCTATTAAAATTTTTAAGTCCATTAGACCTGTTGCCTCCAATTAATCATTGACATAGTTATAGCTAGGAAAGAAAAACGAGACTTTGGGGTATCTGATGTCCTTCACATTTGCACTCTTCATTTGCTAAATCATTCACCTTTGTCCTTTGTTCTTCACAGCACACGTAATAAAGGAGAGAGAGAAACACTGACCTCATAAAAACAATATGAGTAAACATATGTACAAATCCCAGTTAACTGTTTTGAAAGGGTAAGAACCAGCACCATGAGAGAGGAGGGGACGGTTGGATGAAGGAGATCAGAGAAAGCCTCTTTGCAGAAGCAGTGTTGAAACTGGAGCAGAAGTTAGCCAGGAAAAGAGGGGTAGCATTTCACCGGAAGACAGACTCTCAAGTCTGGTTAACTGTCATAATTTACAGTGAAATTACATGACCCTTGTATACGCCCTATTGGACCTAGAGGTATAACATAAAAACATCATAGATCATCTAACAATATGTGAAAATGTCACTCATTAATTTCAAATAGCAATTTGCAATACTGTGGTTATAAACTATTTGGCTTGGGGCAATATATTTCCATGTCTTACGAAATTATTCATTCTCATTAAATGCTAATGATCCTTACTGTGAAGATTAGAGCTAATTAACTACTCCTTTCACCTACATTAATTTATTAGTTACTCATGATGAATCCAGTAAATGTTTCTGTGTTAGTTGGCCAAAGTACGTTTTATGGACCATCATACCAACACCACTAAGCATGCACATAAACAAATACTTTGCAAAATAAACGTTGCCATCATTAGATAATCAAGTTGGAGAACAGATGCGCAACAGGACCAAATGTCATGATATATTGAATAGTCATCCACCTAATATTAGTCTGGTGACAAAGTATATTGTTTCTATAGTTACAGGCGCTGGTGTAATAGGACTGTTGTGGTGAGCAGGGTTACTCCATCACCATTTTAGAATCAAGAAAGGGTAACTGAAAATGGATCGAGGTCAGCAGCATTGAATTCCTTGACTTAAATACTAAAAGAGATGTAGAACCAGGAAGATTTCAAACAAAGAAAGCCAGCAGTGCACCAAAGCGTGAATAGAGGAAAATGTGTCCATCAGTGTTATAGAGCAGTGGCTTGCAAAGTGTGACCCAGATACCAATACCATTGGCATGACCCGGGAACTTGTTAGAAATTCACGTTATGGACTCCCCACCTTGGCTACTGAATCAGAACGTAAGACTGTGCAATCCGTGTTCTAACCAGATGATTCCGGTGCATACTGAAGTTTGAGAACTGCTGCAGAGAAAACCTCACTGATTTTATTTATTTTTTATTTTTTGAGACAGAGTCTCGCTTTGTTGCCTGGGCTAGAGTGAGTGCCGTGGCGTCAGCCTAGCTCACAGCAACCTCAAACTCCTGGGCTCAAGCGATCCTTCTGCCTCAGCCTCCCGAGAAGCTGGGACTACAGGCATGTGCCACCATGCCCAGCTATTTTTTCCTATATATTTTTAGTTGTCCAATTAATTTCTTTCTATTTTTAGTAGAGACAGGGTCTCGCTCTTGCTCAGGCTGGTTTCGAACTCCTGAGCTCAAACGATCCACCCGCCTCGGCCTCCCAGAGAGCTAGGATTACAGGTGTGAGCCACCGTGCCCGGCCAACCTCATTGATTTTAAAATGAAACCAGACTCAGTAACTAACTTCAATTTTCTTGCAATTTTCTAAGAGTTATTTTCTTTCATTTCTTTCAATTCAGAACAAGTTGAAGCCATGTAATAGTGTATACCTTATAGCCACTAACTCAATAATTTAGCAATAATTTTTTACTGTTAAACTTTGAATAAGTTGAACTCTAATCTTGGAATATCTTGAATGCGTTATAGATTTAAGATTCTGAGGATTACATAGTGTTTGTGCTAGCATAGATATGTTTTTAGGTGGTACAACTTAAATTTCACAGTAAATGAAAACATGACTTATGTATCTAAGAATGTATTATGTTTTCATTTGAAAACTTTCGTATCTCTTAATATATCTCACATGGTATACACTAAAATTAATATTTGCCTCTTTTTAAGAGAGCCTGATATAGAATACATCCAATTTTTTAAAAAATAGAAAATTAAATAATCATTCTTCACATTCCAAAAAAGATCACCTTTGGCTTTAAAATGTATTTTCTTACATCATTTAAAAATGAATTTACACATATAAATTCAGTGTCTGTATCATTTTTCTGGTACATATACATCGATTAAATCAATTGTATTTCAAATGCATTGGTTTAAGTTATAAGCATTCCGTATGCATATAACATATCCTACACACATCCTACCACTGGGCTGGAAGCCCTCTCCCCGGTGCATTGTGAATGCCTTCTCCACTGAGCACAGTCTGACTTCCTATAAGAGGATTTTGTCTGATATTTCTTCTGCCCTATACCCTGCATTTTTAGAGGCATCTTAATGCTGTGACCAACTAATTAAATAAACAAAAAAATTTTTTTGTAATTAAACCCAAGTGTGAAAAGAAGAAGGGGCTATCTTTGAGCAGACCTTACTCTGGTGCCAAAGGCAGTTCTATGAGGAAGCATATTGGGCACAGTGTTTTGAGTCACTGAAAATTAATATTACAACCAGCCAACCGTGTAACACATAAATAAGAACTCTCCCCTCCTGGAGGGGAGGAGATGGGCTCAGAGAGACTGCAGGGCAGCAAGATAACCCTATTAATTCTAGGAGAAGAGAGATAAAATGCAGGAATAAGAGAGTTGGTATTTCCTACCTTCCCATTGCAAAAGTCTCAGGGATTCCCCAGAAAGAATAAGGAGCTATAGCTGTTATTAACATACTTTGCGCAACTGTAATAGGGATTATCATCTCCTCCTGGTAAAGACCTGGAGACGAAGCCAGGGAAAAATTCTCACTTGGTATGGGTGTAACGACATGTCTTTTTTCTATTCTTTTAAATTTGTCAAGGTGTGTTTTCTAGCTCAGAATGCGGTCTATGTTGGCGACTGTTCTGTGTGACCTTGATTGGAATGTATATTCTGCTGTTGTTGGATGAAGTACTTTGTAGATGTCAATTATACCCAGTTGATTGATGGCGCTGAATTCAGCTATGTCCTTACTGACGTTCTGCCTGGGGATCTGTCCATTTCTGACAGAGGGCGTTGAAGTCTGCAACTGTAATGATGGATTCATCTCTTTCTCCTTGTAGTTCTATCAGTTTTTGCTTCATGTGGTTTGACGCTCTGTTGTTAGGTGCGTACACATCAAGGATTGTTATGTCTTCTTGCAGAACTGATCCCTCTATCATTAAGTAATGCTCCTCTTTATTTCTGGTAACTTCCCTTACTCTAAAGTCTGCTCTGTCCGAAAGTAATATACTACTCCTGCTTTCTTTTAATTAGTGTTAGCATGGTATAGCTTTCTCCACTCCTTTACTTTTAATCTATATGTGTCTTTATATTTAAAGTCATCATCTTGCAGACAACCTATAGTGGAGTCTTGTTTTTCCGACTCACTCTGACAATCTCTAACTGCTGTTTTTGACCATTGACGCGCAAAATGATTGTTGGTATAGTTGAATTAATCTCTACCATATTTTTTGCTGTTTTCTATTTCTTGCCCTTATTGTTTTTGTCTTCTACTCTTTTTCTGGCTTTTGTGGTTCTAACTGAGCATTTTATGAGATTCCATTTTCTCTCCTTTCTTAGTATGTCAACTATACTTTTTTTTTTAACTTTTGTTAGTGGTTGCTCTAGAGCTTGCAATACACATTTACAACAAATCCAAGCTCACTTTCAAATACTATATCACTTCATAGTGCCTTATAAAAACAAAATAATTCTAATTTCTCCCTCTTGTCCCTTGTTATCATTGTTGTTATCCATTTCACTTAATACATTTCACTTAAATATAGCATATACAAGCATATGTATTGTATCCTCACTTAATGATGAGAATACATTCTGACAAATGGGTCGTTAGGTGATTTTATGATTGGGTGAACATCAGAGAGTGTACTTACACAAACTTAGATGGTACAGTCTGCCACAAACTAGGCTATCTGGTATCAACCAATGCTCCTAGGCTGTAAACATGTACAGTGGGTTACTATACTGAATACTGCAGACAATTGTAACACAATGGTAAGTATTTGTGTATCTAAACATGGAAAAGATACAGTAAAAATACAGTATTATAAACTCATGAGATCACGATCATATATGCAATCTGTCATTGACAAATGTCATTAGCAGTACACGACTATACACATATGTGTGTATACTTATATGCAAAAGATACATACATAAGCATATGTAATCAAATACATTATTGCTATTCTTATTTTGAACAACTCGTTATCTGTTAGATCAATTAAGAATATGATAAATAAAAGTTTTTACTTTATTTTACTTTTCTCATTCCTTCTTCGTTGTTCTTCCTTTCTCTATGTCGACCCAAGTCTCTGGTCTGTATTATTGTTCTTTTCTCTAAAAAACTTCTTTTAACATTTTGTGCAACGCAGGTCTATTGGCAACAAATTCCTTCAATTTTTGTTTGTCAGAGTAAGTCTTTATTTTTCCTTCACTTTTGAAAGATAATTTCACAGAGTACAGGATTCTAGGTTGGTGGTTATTTTCTCTCACAATTTTAAATATTTCACTTGCGTGGTATCTGAAGACAATTCCAGTGTAATCTTATCTTTGTCCCTCTATAGGCAAGGTGTTTTCTTCCTCTGGTGTCTTGCAGGATTTTCTCTTAACCTTTGCTTTTTATAGTTTTAAAATGATATGCCTAAGTGTCATTTTTTTGGCATTTATCCTGCTAAATGTTCTCTTATCTTCCTGAATTTGTGGTTTGGTGACTGACATTAATTTGGGGAAATTCTTAGTCATTAGTCATTATTATTTTCAAATATTTCTCCTGTTCCTTTCTTTCTTTCTCCTCTTTCTGGTATTCCCACTAAGTATGTGCTACACCTTTTGTACTTGTCCCACAGTTCTTGGATATTCTGTTTTTCTCAGTGTTTGTTCTCTTTGCTTTTCAGTTTTAGAAGTTTCTATTGATATATCTATCCTCAAGCTCAAAAATTCTTTCTTCGACAACACATAAGTGTACATACAAGAATAACATCTATTGGATGTCGGGTAGGGAGGGAGGGGGAAGGGGGAGGGGCGAGGGGGAGGAGGGGATGGATATATGCATACACAAAGAGTGCAATGTG
>RJWJ010022055.1:0-27232 GCA_004363605.1 Indri indri | reverse complement strand
TTAGTTTATCCTCATTTGGCTCTTGGTTTTCCCATAGGGCTTATTCTTCAGAAGTACTTGTCTTTTGTTTTGCTTTAGACTGTTTTGTTTTTGGTTTTAACAGTCCCTCCCCCCTGCTTATTTTCCGTGAGGGCCTAGGTTCCAATGCTCTTTTTGGGTATCTGACAGTAGTAGGATATTACATTTTAGAATCCAAAGAAATAAAATTCTTATCGTTTTGCAAAATGAATAAGAACAAAGAAACAAATTTCCAGACCATTTAAAAAATTTATGCTTTTATAGGTATGAGGTTCCCCTAAATAAAGCCTTCTCATTTTTATTCATATTCATTTCTGAAACAGAGACTAAAATGTCTCAAAAAGCTTTCCAAGGATGTTATCTTTTACACCCAGCTCAGGCATTTATTGCCAATTACAAAGCTCACAAAGCTTATTTTATGAAGATAAGCTCTGAATGAATGGGAAAAGTATATCAAATCAATTATGCATTATTTAGCCATTTTGCCCACATGTGTGCTTCTCATCTGTCCTGCTCATATGCATCTCACTTGTATGCATCAAAAAGAATGAAATTTGAAAAGAAAACATAGAAATTCTATTGATGGACTATTATGATACTGTTCCAATAGTTCACTGATCTGTAGCCTTTGTTTACCTTCTATTTCTGTTCTGATTCTTCTCCACAAATCTTTGACATTAGCAAAACTTTCTTCTATAAATTATTCTTAATAAAAACCTTCATACTCTTATGTTTTATCAGATCATGTCAATTCATCTCCTGAAGCTCTGAGAGGCTGTTATACCTACGAGCAAAAATCCTTTGTAAGTCACCGACACTGTCTCTCTCACCAGCTGAATTACCCGAGGCAGAGGATATGAGTAAGTCGTACACTAATACTACTGCATGGCAGCTTATCTTATCTGTCAGCTCTTGGCTTCAGCATCTTGGGGAATTCTGACATGGGGAAATGTTTCAAAGACATTGTATGGCCCTCCGGATGGGGCCCAGTTCTAGTTGTTTTCAAGGTATTAAAATGTTTATCATCAGTTCTAATACAATTATTAAGCACCTTCCATATTCTATTCAGGCTTCTGGAAGGACTCTGGGAATACAAATATGAATAACATGAATAGAACAGAGTCCCTGATCTCAAAATGTGCATAGTCTAATAAACAGAGATAATTCAGTATAGGTTGTGAAAATGATGTATTCATTTACACATATCATATAATACTTATTGAGAAGCTCCTATGCTGGGCACTGTGTTGTCCATGATAGCAAACAGGAACTCAGAGGAGAAGCCCTTAGCCCAAAGGAAGGAGTGAGGGACAAATTCTTGGAAGAAATAACATTTCAGTTATTGTTATATAGATGAAGACAGGGGCAAGAGCATTACAGGCAAGTAAAGGGTACAGTCAAAAGCACAATAATGTGAAATGTCATGGACAATGCAGGGATCTATAAGCTATTCGCTATTTCTAGAACATAAAATTGTGGATTTAGAAAAATGACAGATACATTTGGAGTTCTTTGAAGAAGAAAGAGCTGGGCTGAAAAGGATCAAAAAGAGCCCAGCTTCCCAAGACTCTTTGACTAGAAGGAACTTACAAAGGCTGAAGGCGTTCTCTTATCAAAGTATCATAAACTCATTAGGTTAATTTATTATAACTATTGCATTGAATTTGAGTAAGAAATTCTTATCACGTACAGACAAAAAAGGAGGCTAGATTTATGTGACGGAAATAGACAAGAAGGTTAGCTTGACCAAAGAGTGGAATTTTTCACAGACATACCACACACACACATACAAATTCTAGCAGTGCAATTTATTTATATTAGCTAAAAAATGTTTACTTAATATCCAATGTGTCTAATCCAGGTCATGATTACCCTGAGGGTGAGTGAAAACAGCTTAAATCAGACTCCTGTTCAGTTCCAGGTACTCTTCCTAGCCTCTGTGACTTCTAAGACTAGAGATACCTTTATTATTGATTGAAAGAAGACAGAGAAGTATTACCTCTTTATTACTCACTTTTTCCTAATCCTGTCCTTCAAGGGACTGGAGAAAAGTCTGTTCTCTGATGTGAGTTGCATACAAACTATTCACAGTTGACCACATCCGCTGGGCAAAACTCACTTACCAATCCCAAGGAATGTACAAACTCGGGTTCCAAAACACAGGCTGACTGATCATTCTGGCCGTCTAAATTGGGAACTAATTAAATGTTTTAACTGGAATTCTCTCCTCACTGCAGCAGAACAGAGCCATTTTGAAGCAAACATTTCAATGAAACATTTCTTTGGGAGAATCTAGTTCGACTACAAGAAACAACCACTTCTGGCTGGTGGCACAATCTATTCCTACTTGACTTTTTCCCCCCAATGTATACATGCAGGCCAAATAACACATATGCAAAGAAATGCAACCACAGAGAAAGAATGACATTATATCTCATTGATGTCAAAGTGATCAAAAACAGTTTGTTATTACCTATGCAGGATTTCAAGCCAGTCCACTGGGGCTGATGAAAGATTGTATAAATAATTTGGGTAAAGGAGCTTTTAGAGCAGCACTTAAACATGTTGGATATCATTTGAATGCAGGAAGAGTGGGAGGCTAAGTCATTCATTTCATTTTCAGTAATAATTAGATGTTGTTTGAAGCATTTCTCCTTCTTGGCAATCTCTTAAAGAAGTATACTGTTCTGACACAGTAAAGCTCTAATTCTCTCCAGAAAGGAGCCTCCATGTGGTCTTAGAGTCTAAGCTTCTTTAGATGGGTAGCTGAACTTACATTGGTCTATGTGGATCTAAGAAGGGAGTCCAACCAGAAATCCTGAAGGCCATAAGAAGGGAGGTTGCTAAGTATCTCGAAGTAAAAATCTCCACTTGGACTTACAGCCCAAGCTTCTTTAGAAAATCAGGAGCTTTTAGCACCACAGAGACTCACATGTTATTGATTATTAGAGACCATCATTCAATTGTTTTGGATGCAAAAATTAGTGTCAAACATAAAAACAACTGCGAGAAATATACAAATAAGACCTCAAGTTGTTCAGTAGCTGCTCTTGGGCAAGAATGTGTCAAGATTGGAGGTTGCCATCTATGTTGAGTGACTTAAATACTTAACATGAGTCAGAAATTGTACCAGGTGATGGTACACAGTTATGAAAAAGACACAAAAAATAAGGCAGACACATAAAAGGATAAATTTGATATAGCAAGGTAAATTCCAAGGTAGAGACAAGCATAGAGTAGAATAGAAGACATCCTGAGGGCAGGGGCTTAGGGAAGAAATTGTGAAAGGAAATGAAGACTAAACTAAATTTTCTACAATGAGTAAGAGTTGGCCAGTTTAAGAAGGAATGTGGTGCGTATTCCAGTAGAGAGAACAGAATAACCAAAATAACTTATGTACAGTTGTGCTATAACCAATTTGATAATACTAGACTGCACATTGGGAAATGATGGTTGGTAGCTAATGAGAAGAGATAAATCAATAAAGTTCTTTTTTTAGCAAAAAAAAAAGAACTCTTGCAAATCAGAAAAGATAGGAAAGGCCAATTTTTTAAATGGTCAAAAGATTAAATGGACACATTAATGAATACCTGAATATCCAAGAAACATATGAATATTTGATTGCCTCATTAGTACTTGCAGAAATGCAATGAGACTTTCACACTATGATAAGAAATTTGGACTTTATCCTCTGGACCATGGTAAAACCATTGAATAATTTTGACATAAAACCAAGAAAACAAACCAAATAATAGAAATGGATCCACAGATGGTCCATGTAGTGATACTGTAGTTTATATGGAAACATAAAGGGACAAGAATAACCAGAATATTCTTAAAAAAGAGAAATAAAGTCAGAGGACTTACTTTACCAGATATTAAGACATATTATAAAGCAACAGTGGAAAAGTCAAAGTGTATCGATAGACAAATACACCAATGGAACAGACGAAAAGGTCCAGAAATAAACTCACACAATATGGACACTATAGTTCTGAGGAAGGAGGCACTGCACAGCAGGAGGGAATACACCATCTCTCAGTGCATGGCACTGGGCCATCTGATATGCACATGGGAAAAAAAAACTTTACTTCGTATCACACACAAAAATCAATTCTGGACATACAGTAGACTTCAATGTGAAAGGTAAAACATCTTCTAGAAGAAAGCATAAGAAAATATCTTCATGTTTTGGGAGATGGCAAATATTTTTTAAACAGGACTCATAAAGCACTAATCTCAAAGGAAACAACTGATAAATTGGATTACATTAAAATTCAAAACTTCTGTTCATCAATAGACTATTAAGAGAGTACAAAGGTATATATAATATGTCTATATCTATATATTAATATCTATCCAAAAACCCAAATATGCCACAAAATCTTGAATATGGATTATATAAAGAATGCTTACAAATCAGAAAAAAGGCAATGAGCCCAAGTTTTTAACTGAATAGGCATATTACAAATATGAATATTTGATTGTCTCATTAGTAATCAGGGAAATGGAAAGTAAAACTCCAAAGAGATAGCATTAGACTCCCCCTAGACTAGGTAAACTTAAAAAGACTGACAATACCCAATGCTAACAAGTTCATAGAGTGACTGCAACTCTCAAACACTGACAGTAGGAGTATAAGTTGGTGCAATTGCTTTGGAGACTCTGGTAGTAACTACCAACTGGATAGTAATCTCTGTGATCTAACGGTTTCACTGCTAGGCAGATACTTAGCTTCTAGTTTTCTCAATAGAAATGCCTATCTACCTGCACCAAATAAACATTTAGAGCTTCATTATTTGTAATAGCCCCAGACTGGAAATCTCTTAAATGCCTATTAACAGTAAAATGGCTAAATAAATTATGATATATTCATATAATGGAAGACCACCCAGTAATAAGAATGGATATTCTGTAACTCTGTGGAAAAATATGGATGAATTTAACAAATATAATGTTAGGGGAATAAAGCCAGACACACACAAGAAAAGTGTATTCCATATGATGTCATTTTCACAGAATGCAAAAGTAGGAAAAACTAATTTATGTTCTTAGCAATCAGGATGGTAATTATCTCCTTGGGGGTAAGTAGTTAAGTAATGACCAGAAGGTGGTCCCGAAAGGAAGTTTTATAGGTGTGGCTAATATTCTGCTTTTTTCTGAGTGGTGGTTATACAGGTATATTCAGTTGAGAAAATTAATCAAGCTGTACATGTATGTGCACTTTTCGGTATATTCTGTATATTTTATTTCAAAGTAAAGGTTAAAAAACACCTGGAATAGTCAGGCAAGTAAAGTTAACGGGTGAATCAAGTTGGGGGAAAGTAAAGTACAGACTATACTTCTTACTAGGGTTTGTTCTTAGTAGCATCTTAGATAGTCTTTTGATAGACACATCTGCATATTACACATTTAAGAATATTCTTTACTTTAAAATATAAAAGAAATATTGGTACACCCAACAGTATTGCTGAATCTAACATAATGCTAAGTGGAAGAAGTCAGATGTGGAATTACTTTATAATTACGTGTATATAAAGTTTGAAAGCAGGCAAAGCTAATCTGTGCTGTTAAAAGGCAGCTTGAGTAGTGTTTGGGAGGTGGCGTGGTGTGGAACTGTAGGATGCTGGTATTGTTGTTTTGATTGGGTGGTGACTACAATGTTTCTTTGCTTTGTGCTACTTCATTAGGCTATACACTTGCAGCTTGTGCATTTTTTTGTATATGCCAATGAAAATTATATTAAAACACAAAAATATACAATACACCTTGTAAGACAGTTGGTAAAGGATGTAACATCACTATTTAGAACTGAGAATAAAGTGGAGACCTTAAAGAAAATAAAGGAAGAACAACTGACCCACTAAAAAGAATATTGCGGGGCTCCTATGACACCATGCCTATCCAAGGTCATCCACTGACACTTGACCATGTGGATTTTAATAAAATTCACTCCCATTTATAGTTGCAGTGTATCAGCCTAGTCCATTTTCCTGAAGGAAATTTCTGAGTTTCAAAGTCTTCTTTGAAAAATTATTTATTCATGGTATAAACTCAAACTTTCATGTTTAGGATTTTTTTCCTGATCATTTAAAATCTGTGTCAAAACACTGAAAACATGTTTGTTCATACCCAAATAATTTTGTTTTCTAGATGAATTTTCATCTTCAGAATTAGCTGTCTAAATATGGGCACAGTTACCAACATACCCTAGACATTTTTCTATACAACTACAGTCTGGAATTCCAAAGTAATATATATTGAAGCCTGGTTTGTCTGACTTTTATTGTTTTTTAAATGGATGTCTTTGTCCTTGTTTGTTTGCTGTCATCCTTTGAGGGGGTCTGGCAATTTGCCTCGAAGCAGCTCCATTGTGGGTTGTTACTTTTATGCTATTATTGCTTTTCGGCCATCCACGGCATGGATGAATCTTTTGGATCTATGCTTTGTATAACCACAAAAAATTTCTTTGCTTTGCCTGCTTGTGATTTCCTTCCTCAGAGTGTGACAGCTGCCTACTACCACTAGCCTACATCCTTTCGATACAGCCACCCTAGAAAATGGTACAACTAAGCTAGGGCGAGACACAGGGGCAATGTACTTTTTACAGCTTAAAGTTGATAGTGGAGGTCTTCTTATCAGAAATGGTCTCAAGTTGGTAGTTAACAAGCCTGTTGTGAATTAAAGTCACCTGAGAATTAAGAAAACACCAATACCTGGTCCCCACCAAGGCACAGTTAGAATCAGGTCCCATTCTTCAGAATAAGGCCCTGAACTCTGTCTTCTTTGGAGCTCCCTGGATATTATGATGCAGCAGCATTAGGGAAATCACTGCTCTGGAGAAACTTGGAGATAGACTGGGTTTCTCACTAGCTTTTTGCAAAACTCCAGCAGAAATGCGCTAGAGTGAGGAGAGCAGGTTGTTAGTTATTGAGGAAAATGGCTTCCAGGTAGAATACCTGCTTCACACATGGATGGAGGAGAGCCAGTTTACTGTAAACATCCTGTCATGGGAATAAATTGAGAATGATGTCTGTCTTGGGAACGTTCTTTGTAGAACTTCTCTGCGGTTATTTTAGATGAAACATTTAGAGAGCAAAAGGGAATGATAATACGCTCTCACATCATAAGCTGAATATTTGGGTCTCTTTGGTTACTGTCATGGAGGATGATAACATTATCTTCTCCAACTAAGGAGGGAGGAAAATGAACTAGTGTCAGGGCAGCTGGACTTTGGCCTGTAGGGAGCTACAGAGGGAGCTGGATCAGGAACTCCGAAAGTCAAAAAAGAGGAAGTTGCTAAGTGTCTAACACAGGGACAGAAGAAAGCACCAAGACTCGGTTACCTAGCAAAGAGTCCCCAGCAAATGCAAACACTTCTCCACCTCTCTGGGATGACAGAGCAGCACAAAGTACCTGAAGCAGGATGCTGGGCTTGTTTAAAAGAGTGAGCCTGTGTGTCCCCGACTCTCTCTCCTCCAAGACTGGCATTGTGTCTGTGCCATTGTCCCTTTCACTAACACCAGAATCGAGGGAGCTGAGGTAAGCCATCGACCAGAGTATTTCCTCAGTTCTTGAGGAATGTTTACTGAGGTGTGGTGTTTTTCAAAGCCTTTAATAAGCAGTACGCCATGTCCTCTGTACCTTTATTTTTCTAAATGTGTGGGGAGGACACTGTTTTTTGCTCCTTTGCCAGCATTCCAAAACATTTCTTGTTGCTGTGAATTCCATGCCATCCTCTGGAAGTCGACAGCATGACCAGCACTTTGTACTGCAAGACTATATTCAGGTTTTCCAAATAAGAGAAGCCTAATTTTGCAGACAACCCAAAGCTAAGGCCCATCAAAGTTGTAAAATGAAAATCTTTCTGAGAAAAACAATGTGGGTAGGAATAAGAGTACAATTCATGTCTACCCCCAGACTATTGAACAGAAACAACAACAAAAAAATATGTTTTCTTTAAGATCCTCTTCATCTCATTTTGATTCATCCTGAAATTAATTTAGCCAGACCACAAAACACTATATCAGAAAGCAAACATTAGGTTTAATGATATAAATATTTGTTTTTCTAATGTGAGTACTGAAACTTTTACTGATTTTACCACTATGCACCAAACCTCTATAAAAAGGTTCTCTCCTTGCAAAACAGCTAGCCTGGTATGGGGTTTTGATTCTCTGCCTGCTAAGAAAATATGGAAGTACATTTCACCCAGGTGACAAGTAGACCATGAGACAGAGTAGAGAAGGAAAACCACTTCATTTTTATCTCTGCCAGTTGAGAGATGGAGGTTTACCAAAAATATATGGGGAAAAAATTTTCGACTAACCAAAGAACAGTTTTCAGACTCTACCAAAATGCTTTCTAACCTTGAAGGATACGAACAATTCTGAGCTTCATGAACCCAGCTTGCCCATGTTTGGAGAAGGACTAGTTTGCATCCAAGTCTGGATTTCTTTTCAGAGCGTCCCACAGTTGCATTCATGCATCATTTTCCAAAATGGGGCAGCAGGGTACACTGTGATTTATATGCTGGTAAGAATTAAAGTCTAGAGAAATGTGAAGAGGGAGCACACAGTCTCTGCAGGACCCATTGCAGTCAAGTGGTTGGAGTCTTCTTCAACCAGGACAGTAAATGCTTAGCCCTGATTTTTGAAAGATAATCCCACCGAAAGTAGACAATGAATAGCAAATTATATAAATTTCCTTAAAATAGAAGGGTTGTAACTTTAGATCCTAAATATCAAGTTGTGAAAATGAAAAAGAGAATCATCTGTGAAAGGTACTTTATAATTTTTCAATAATTAGAGAATTAGAATAGATATAAAGATTTCAGAAAAGTAGTTTGCTATTTTAAAAAGCATGCATTTATTAGAAAGGAAAAACTTATTTTAAACAGCTCTGTTTTTTAAAGAGTTTAAAAATACACTCCTCTATTAAATTAGCATAATTAAGGCTATTTATCCATTAGTCATTAGAGTACAGTGCCAAAGGATTGTGAGATTTTTAAAGGTCTGCAAAAATTATTGAAACCTGGGGGAGAAAAGGAAGTATTGGCTCCAAACTACAAAATGGAAATTAATAAATGCTTAATTAAATATCTGTAAAAAATAACATTACATCAACTAGTCAACTGCAAGTCTACTCCTATAATTGCAGTATAAATTATATTTAATATGGGATATGGGTGGATTTTAATTTGCTTGATATATTATACATGTGGGGTGGCCAAAAATAAGAGTTCAAGGGCCTCAAAACAGCCCTGAATAACATCAATATGATCAAAAGGGAAATCTGTGTTTTCCTAGAGACATTGGAAGTTAAACAACAGAAAATAGGAGAAATAGGAGTGTCAGCGTTAAGTACCAAAGCAGCAGGCCTTGGAGCAAATACTGCCACCTCTCCCAAGAACAAGCAATAGTAGCTGAAATCCTCACCTCTGTTCCTCTGGATTAAGGCACTGCTGTAGAGTAGTGTCTTTTTATTTTACTTGATTTTACCTTTAAAGTTTTCTCTGTAATAGGTAAATATGCCATTAACATCTCATTGTGAATCCCCGTTAGAAAATCAATTAGACAGTGTTCCCTGAGGGTTGATGCCCAGTGAGCATACCCAGTGGTAGGGAGTAGGGGTAGATTTTATAATATACAGGAGGATAGACCTGGCTCAGGGCAGGCCAGGCATGACTGAGATGTCACATTAAGAATGCCCAGGATATGAATAGACTGGGTGTAGAAGTTTAGTTTGGGACTAACCCTGGATTTAGATATCTTCTCCTGATCTCTCTTCTTAAAGGAAAACGATTCACTTCTCATGATCTGCTTATCACCCAACAAATACATCAGTTGATACCCTCGCAATATAATCTACATTCAATGGAGAAAGCCCAAAATGCTTTCCTTAAAGGACTTTGCTCCTCTGTTTCCTCTCTCCCTCCCTCTCCCCACATACTCAATCTTCAGAAATTAAGTGAAAAGTTATGTGACTTGCTGGTTCAGCAGCTGTAAAACTAGCCTGGAGAAACACACAAAGGACAATTCAGCTCGCAACCAAGAATCTTATGATTAGAAGAGTTGTGGTATTTTACGCAATGTTAAATCACACAGACTATCACAGAACAAATCATTTTTAGGTTTTTATTTGTTATACATGAAGTTGCTTCCAGACCTCCTAACCAAGAGGGTAAAAATAAAATCAGACCAGGAGGTAAGCTAAGAACTCAACGAGCCATGCATACAAAGCAGGGGTAGGGAGGACAGGAATGAAAGTTATTCAATTAATTTAACAAAATTAATTTTGATTTTCCAATAACTCCTTATGTTTGGCTTTTTACATAACTGTCCTCAACTTGGAACAGTTCTGTCGGTTTGAAGAGAAATCAGGATTGAGGTTAAAAGGCAATTTAAATTTATTTTTCATTCTTGACTGTTTAATAAGTTGATTACTTGGACAAGCTTTCTCCTATCACACTAAAGTTTTCAGAAGCAGCTCTTTAATTAAACTTTATTTAAAAAAAAAAACCCAAAACCTGTCATTTCTCTTGGATGAATGAAGCCTTATGCTTTTCACTGGGACAATACAGCTTTTGAAAATTTATTTAATTTTAAGTAAAATGAAAATATATCTGTTAAAAACAATTCACATGGTATAGAAGGGAAGAGTAAAAGTTCCCCTGCCCGCAGCTTTCCCACCCTGTCTAATCCCATCGTACACAAGTATTTCTTGTGTTCTCTACATTTATTTTCCATTGTTAGAGTAATAACAGAGACTTCTGAGAAAGGAGCAATACAGCCATGTCCTAGAAAAATTAGAACAAACTCTTTTCTCTCTTACCAGATACTTTTCCACTAAGTTAAATTTTCTCAGGATGTCGAGATATATCCTATGATAGGCAATGTTTGTCTATATACAGTGTAACCAGGTATTTTGACTTAGCAACTGGGAATCTACCCCACAGCAAAAGACATGTGCAAGACAGCATGGCATTGTTTGAAACACTGAAATTTGGAAGCAACCTTGCATGTCCTTTCAATAGAGACAAGGCACATCTTTACTAAGCAGTTATTAAAAGGATGAGATAAATTTATATGTGCTTATACGGAAATATATATTTGCTTGATGACAAAAACAGGGAAAAAACATGATCTATTATATGCCAAAAGAAAATTACCGAATATGTATTGCATGATTACATACACACACAACACACACATGCAAAATGAGCCTATTTTATTATTGTTATTTCCAAACTTTTCTATGCATTATCATATATATGTAACATAAATGCTATATGTAATATAAATGCATATATATGTAACATAAATACTATGAAATGAATACAAGAGAATAACTTGAAGGTGGTTAACCTCAGTACTAGAAAGGGTTGTTTCATATGTATTTCACCCTTTTGATAAACCTGAAAGAGTAGCTTTCTTTTATCCTCTAGGATTCATGAAGGCAGGGAATTTTCTCTCTTTTATTCACTGCTGATCCCTGCATCTGTAACATGGTGCATTCTCAATTAAAATGTGTTGAATGAATGAACAATCTTCTTCCTCCCATATTCCCATATTAGGAAAACTGAATGTAATAATAATTGATAGATTAGGCCCAAAGGAAAAAGAAATAGGACTCTAGCTACTAAAAAACATTCTATACCAAGAATTCTATGAAAAGAAATATAAAAGGGTCAGGACGGTGAGGAGATGGAAAGGCCATCCTGCAGGGAGAGGAGGAGAAGGGGAAGCTTCGGGGAGGGACTGTTCAAACGAAAGCAGAGAGCTGGTCTGCACCATCC
This sequence comes from Indri indri, assembly GCA_004363605.1. NCBI lineage: Eukaryota > Metazoa > Chordata > Mammalia > Primates > Indriidae > Indri > Indri indri. The sequence continues at coordinate 15,417 of RJWJ010022055.1, read as the reverse complement.
TCCGTCTGTGACAAGCTCCATTTCCCAAAGGAATGGGCTCTGTCTCATGCTCTTAAAACATTAAGAATAGCAAAAAGGGGATGCAGTAGTATTAGCAACTGCATTTAGAAAGACAACTTTGACATTGCAGAACAATTTCAATATCGGGGGGAAAAAAGTGGCCCAGACAAACATGGCTTATGTTTGTCTATGTATGGTCTTCGATTCCAATTTTTGGTAAATACTTCCTTCTTCCTTTTTAGTGCTAGATGACTTTTTTTTAGTTTTTGAGTAAAGAATTCATGCTTACATTATAATTGAAGAATTTAAAGCTTAAATTGGCTTAGTTTAAATATACGGGAAAGGGGCAGACACAGATATGAATGTAACTCGCCATAATGTATTTCTGATGGTTATTGACTTGAAGTTTATTATCTATGAACAGATTCGATGTTCATCATTCATGAAGCACTTAGTTCCTTGTAGATCACTTTGTCCTATGACTTACCTGAGTAGAAATCTGTATGTTTGTGATCTCTTAGAACTCTATTTAGAGTCACTTATTTAACAAATATTTGTTTTAACTCTTCAAATCATAAGTTTCTATTCTTGATAATATCAGAGGTACAGGGCCTATGTAACACCAAATAATCTCACAGAGATATACAGTGTTGAAGAATAAAGAGCTTACACTCTATAAAGGCTAGCTACATTTAGTTCTATTCAGCTAGTAAAATATACAACAACTAAAGAAATAATATATTAGACTTGAAAGTTCAATTTTCTATGACTAAACTGACTATACATCCCATTTGCCTGGGCCAGTTCCTAATTACTCCTATTGTCCTTGTACAATTCTTAATAGGGCCCCTTTGCAAATCTGCCCAAGTCTGAAAATAAGTTATATGGTTACCCTATACTAAGAAAAAAATTGTTGGCCTTATCCCAAATTTCTGTCTTTTCTCTCTTTTACTCAATTTCATATCAAATTCTCAGAAGCCAGAATTTCAGGATATTGGTTGGATAACAATTAAAAAGATAATGATATCTGAATCTTCCCCAGGATGTTGAGGAACACACAATAATTTGGGCTACAAAAGGGTCCCAGCTGTGACATGGCAAAAACTCTCAGCACCACTCTTTTAGGTTGCACTTTTGTACAAAGAGACGGTTGCTTGTTGTTCAGGTTTTATTAATATGCTGAAATGAGACAGTATGTGCTTCTCTTTGTCTCTGCCTACCCCGAATTCCCCTGATTAAGACAAACAGCTTTATAACAAGGGAGCTGCTGTTCTACTTCCTGCAAATCATAATGAATAAACTAAAACTCCAGTGCAGTGAAACAATTTGGCCTTTTTCTTGAGATAGCTTTTAGCCAGCACAACAAAATTGATTCAATACATTGACAAACTTAGAGTCTAAACACCTCCAGCCTATGTAGCTTTCCAAGTTTATCACTCCACTATTGCTTATTCTTTCATCAAATGAGTTCATTTATTTATCTGATATGCTTAAGAAGTCCTTGGCATTTCCAGGATTTTTTTCTGTTTCATAATCATTTTCTAGATCCAATCTTTTATTTTGATACTAAGTTAACTAACACACTTTAATTAGGTTGGAAGCATGTATTTAATTAAAGGCAAGAAGGAAGTTAACTGAATTGGAATGCACCATAAAAGATTGCTCTGCATTTAAAAAAAATGGTGGTATTAGTGTTGGGTAGTTTGGGGGTTTTGTTTTGTTTTGTACTGTTTAAGCTATGGCTATTACCGTGGCTCTCTGATACAGTGTATTGGAAGGGAACCTTTTCCTTTTCACAGGCATTCAGTAAGCAGCTGATATTTCATACAAATATTTAAAACTAAACATTCTTTGAATTAAAATGGCATTATCGCATTAATACTCTAGAAAATGGTTATCTTAGCATTTTAGATTTTAATCATGAATTATTAAAAAATCATTAACTCCTACTTTATTTCCATTTCCAAATATGTTTTGCATTTTATTTGATTATAAGTGTCTTCGTATATAACTTTAACTTCCAATAGACCAAATTCTCTCCTGCCCATGTTCTCACTGGCTATTGGAAGCATCTTGCCTTTGCAGTCTTCATGGGAGTCATGTTTGATAGTCTCACCTCTACAGAAAGCCTGGCTGCCGGTCCTCTGTGCCTTAGCTTCTCCTCCTGTGTGGCTCTTTGCTTCTGTTCTCCTCTCTGCATTTAACCTAAACTCATGGGTATACAACAGTTTGATATCCCTGTTCAAAGCTGCAATGACAAGGTGCCCAAACATGACTCAGCTCAAGTAAGGACACCTTGTTTTAATGTGAGGTCTTCTCAGAAGGGCTTCCCGTATTTTCTTGAATGGGTTAACCACAGTATAAAAGCCAGGCTAAAAGGGAGTGAGAAATCTTGGCAGCCTAGAAACAGTCACCATAACCCAGTGGAGCTGTTGTGTAGACCTGAGAGTCCAGATCCTGAGACATAATTCCCAGGCTTCTGTCATCATTTTGGTCTTGCTGTCTTCTTTCAACATTGGTTTGAAACTGGAACGTTAAGCCATGGCTTTATTCTCAAATTCTACTCAGGACTGACTTCAAGTCCACATTCTGGCCCCCACCATCTCCTCACCCTCAAGACCCTACTGCATTATCCATGGCAGCCTGATACTGTAGACCTCTGATCTCTATTTCCTGTTCGAGACTCACACCAACGAAAAGAACACCTCTGGTTTCTAGAACCCTCCATCTGCTTCAAACTCTGACTTAATCTTCTCAAGCCAGTTATGACTGCTGAAGCTCTCAAACTCGTTCTTCGCGTGCAGTCTTCCCCCATGGCAATCGCCACTGCAGTGTTATCCTAAAACACAGATATGGGGGGAAAATAGAAAAATAAAAAATGCCCCAGTTTCTCTGCTTAATAACCTCTGGTGACTCTCCACAAATGATAAGCAAATTGCTTACTTTGGTAGAGAAGATTCCTTAAAATGTTATTCCAAACACACTTTCCAGCTGCATTTCAAAACGCTGGCATTTTATAACTATCCCCATGTGCCCATTCATCCTAAATTCTAATTAAACAGGACAGCTAAAATGGTTTCCCCAACTTATCATGTATTTCAACACCTCATGCCATTACTTTTCTCTTTCATTGGTCTGGAAATGCCTTCTTTTCACATTTTGCCTAGTCAACTCTATTCATCCTCTGCAGACCCACTGAATTATCACTTGCCCTGGAAAGCCTTCCCCAGTCCACCCAGAAGGTTAAAACTGCTTACATATTACTTATTACAGTGCATTAATTTTTAGTGTTCTTATGACTTCTCAAGGCTTTATTACGTGAGAGAAAATATCATGACTATAAGAGGCATATCCACCTGCTGAACTAGAAAGAACATGAGTTTAAAATGTCAGCCTTTATACCTACAAACATCATTTGTGCTTCAGCTATGATGTCAGCCTTTCACTAGGCCTACTCTGAAAAACCAAGACTCTAGACAGGAGCAGACTTTTGCTGCACGGAAGAGGGAGATATTAATTGGAACTATTTGGACTCCTGAAGGGAATTAGCTTTCTACTGAAATCACAGAATCTACAGAATCCCATGTCAAAAAGCCTTTTTATGCTTTCATCAAGAAGGTTAATTTTAGCCTGAACAAAGCTCCTCTGCTCTGAGATTAATAACCATGCCTCTACTCTGGTATTTTTGGAGAATCATCAGTCTGTCCATGTTCTGAGGATGTTTCCTCTGTCCTTCATGTGTGAGTTCATTCATTTAGTAAATAGATCAATTACCAACTGCTAGGCATTAAATAAGACAGATTTGATTCTTGCCCTCATGAAGTTTGATTCTATGCAGGTTGGTAAAATGTTAACCAACCAATTTTTTTTTTTTTTAATTTCCATCATCATAAATGTAGCAAAAGGAGAAGTATAGGCAGCTGTGGCTTTGTATACAACAAGGTCACCTGATCACATTTAAAGATCAGAGAAAGCATCCCCGAGAAAGTTCAAATTTATTTTCTATTTGACTCCTTTGCTCAACTTGAATCCTAGACATTGGCCTGTATCTTCATGCTTCCTGTTTCTTCTAAGTTCTATCCCATAAAGCACAGTGGTAAATAATTCAGGCCCTTTCTTATTTGTAAAGATCAGGCATAAATTGAGATTCACTTCATTGTTTCCTCATTTTCTGTTCCATTATGAATTGTACTTTATGTTTCAATTTTTATATTATATTTTTGCTACTCCAATTTCCCACTAATAAATAAACTTAAAAAACCAGTTAAATATGAAACATTTTCATAAGAGAAGAAAGCACCAGGATAAAGCAGATATCCTGAAGTTCACTTTCTGTATTTTGTACTGTTGTTCAACTAGTAGGTTTGGGAAGAAAATCTCATTCCACCAACATGGTAAAATAGCCAGGGTTAGGGTGATGTAAAACATACTCTTTTTTCCTGGGGTGTTGAAGGGTAATCAATACCAATATTATTTTCATAAAAAATGTACAAGTGCTAATGTGAGAGGGTTCTATTGGATGGTTGGGGTAGAAGACAAATTCACCATAGCATATCTACAATATTTAAACCACACAAAAGTGTAATTTCTTGGAAGTCCATCAAAGTGAAAGCCAATACTCACCTCCAGGCAAACAATGGTCTCCCCCATCCCATGTCCTGGCACGCTTACCCATTCTGGTTAACTTGTATGGGGACAAAAAGAAGCATGGCCAAATTCTTTGATTGTAAGAGTGTGAAATGTGCATCCAGTCCCTCTTAAATCTTTTATTTTTAAATTTTCTCCATGAATTTGTTAGGAATATAATCTTCATTTTCCTAATTTAAGTTTTTGCATAAAAGTATTTCTTAAAAAATCAAGAGCCTTTTCGCTACAGTGGACATAACTATTAGCTTAGCTTCCACACCCACTTATCAGGTTCTTAAACAATTACCAGACTGCTGAGTAAAAGCTGGCTCCTCCCTTTACCAGTCCCGATAGGGTTTATTCTGTTTCCTTACTACATTCTTTAGCCTCAAATTGGAATCATCCTGAGTGCAAGGGAGGCAGACAACACTGTTAGTAAAAAATGAAGAGGTGGTCTGCTTTTAAGAAGGTATCTGTGCCCATAAGGCAACTTGGGAAACACTTTGCAGTTGTTCTGCCTTAAACTCCATTAACAGACCGGTCACTTCTAGACTGCACAATTTGCCCTGTCAGATTTAAGGCCAGCAAATGACTAACTGGAAATTCGATCTTTGGGTTAGTCACATGGCTTCCAAGGAAATATGACTTGAAGACTCTGTGTAAATATGAGAGGCAACCATGTGTCTTTTCCATGTAAAATTGGATTTCATTTCTTAGGGAATGAATATCACAGCAGTAATAACGATTCACAGCTTCCACTTCACCTACCAACATGCACCCCCCTTTTCTTTTTTCAGAGGGCTGGCATTTTCAAACAGACACCCTTCCACTTGCAACAATATGATCTTACATTTCTCTGTAAGCCCTAAATATTTTTTATGTATATATTTAATCTGTTTCCTTTTATCCATATTGAGACCTGGATGTCCACCATAAGTTCTGTAAATATGATTAATTGTACCTCAGCATACTATGACTTCATTCTGAGAATAACAAAACATAAGGGACAAAGAACTAAAAAGCTTTGTTTTGTGTGCCATCGTCTCAACTAGGTATGCAAACGTGTATGTAATTTGAAACATATTCTCGGGGAGGGAGGAATAAAAACATCAGATACTGTATGCTATTGCTGTATAAGAAGGCCTCTAGAACTCAGTGTCTAAAAAAACAAGAATTTATTCTTTTTCATAATTCTGAGTGTTGGCCTGGGGGTTCTTCTGCTGTGGCTGCATTTTATTAGAGGGTTGGCTGGGATCATGTCAGAGAGGCTAGACCATGATTCCTTGTAAGATGGTGAGTTCAGTGTTCCAACACAGCCAGCCTCAATGCACAAGCATGTATTAAGCCTCTGCTCACATTTGCTGATGTCCTATTGGACAAAGCAAGTTACATGTCCAAGCCCAGAGTCAATGTGGAAGGGACTAAATAAGAGCATGGACACCAAGAGGCATTATATATCAGGACCACTATTGTAACAACCTAACACAAATGGTGATAGCATGAGATCCTATTTATTCCCACATTCAGAGAAACCCCTAAACAATAATGACTTGTGTTCTAAATGTAGCACATTTACACACCTGGAGAGAACATAAACTAATCAGTGGGTTGTCAATATGAGAAATAGTATTACTGATTAAAGGGTTATTAATGGAGAACTTTAGAATTTTTTAATTTTTAGAATGAAGAAAAGACATGGGTTCTGAGATTGAAAGTGTATACCAAGTGAAATGTGTGACCAATAGAAATAAATTCACATCTAGACACATTGAAAGGAAACTATGTATATCGCATCAAGGATAAATATAAAAAATTTGTTAAAAAGAAAAAGAAACAGGAAGATTAATTATAAATGAAAAACATTCATAAAACAGAACAAATCTTATTAGTAACATTAGATTGTAGAACAGAGTGGATTAATATCTTCCAGTCACTGAGGTTAAATAACTTTCCATTAGAATTCAATACTTACTAAACTATCATTCCAGAATAAGAACAAATCTTAAAAATTTTAAACCATAAAAGCTTAAGAGTATTTTCTACTTCAAAAATTACAGATAAAATTCATATAATAATTAATAAAGATGACATGGAATTGGAGTTGTATGACTAGTTAAAGTATATCATGCATTTTGAAGTATAGGTATTTTGAATAACTTTAAACTTTGTTAGAAAAAAATGTATACTTAAGTAACATAAAAAATAATGGATATTCACTAAATGAAAAGAAATATAATCCATAGCTGCCAAATCAGCAAAGGAAATAAAGGCAAATTTTGACAGTAGTTGCCTTCAAGCAAGAGAGAGGGTGTTTTAGTTAGGATAGTCCATATTGTGCTGCTAAACAAATAGTCCCAAGATATATATTAGTGATTTAAAAGACCTATGTCTGCTCCCAAGGGCAACTGTTCTCAGTATAACGGTTTGACATTTCACCTTCACATTAACATGTCCTTCAAGAACACAACAGCAAAAGAGAAAAGCTTTGGAGATTCTTGCATTGGCAATTCTACATGAAAGTTATATGTGTCACTGCTGCTCATATTTTTTGGATAAAAAGCCATTTATCAGGCCAGCCCTAAACCCAAAGGGTAGAGAAATGCAACCCCACCTGTACTAGAAGGGAAAGAATCATAAATATTGGTGAGTAGTACGAATGTATAGCACAGAGGCAAATGCTTACACAGAAGAGTTTATCTGTAACATTTTTCTTTAAAAAAATTGAAGCAAATATGGCAAAGTGTGTCTTTAAATATGACCAACATATGAATGATTGTTAACATTATTTTTGGTACATCTCTGTAGCATTTTATAAAATACTAAAAATCAAATGTCCTTAGTTTTGACAATCAGGATTTTATATTTTAGCTTTATTACTAATTATCCCATGTCTGCAAACAAACATAAGCAATGCTGTCCTAATAATTAAGCTCATAATGTTGATTAATTGGCACTTAACCTCAGTGTTTTATGTATTCCTTGCTGAAAGAGCACATGAAAGCATTTGGCCACATTAGAGTTATTCTTACCTTAGCAATTCTTATGAGATGTTTTAAAACTTCTTTTAAAAATTACAGGACAAAATAAAATAAACAAAAATCTCTTCTAAATCCAGATAATTATAAAATTATTTGGATAACATGGGAAAAAACATTTGTTTTAGAGTTAGATAACACTGAATCTGAATCCCCACTTAAGTAGCTGCATGATTGGGGCAAGTTTTCCTAACCTCTATAAGTTTTAATGTCCTCAACTATAAAAAATCGTGACTATAATGTCTATTTCTAAGAATACTGTGGGGATCAAATGACGTGATGTAATGAAAAGCACCTGGCATATAATGAACATCCAATTAGTCGGTCAGATGCAATTATTGCTTTAAACAAACTCTGGAAGTAGGAAGTGAAATAAAGAAATGCTAGACTAGCCTTTTGAAAAAATACCATCAGCAATGGTAACATCAAGAGTAAATCCTGCAACCTTCTCTAGCCACCTATTCTTGCTGCTAAACTGGCTTCCCAAAGGATATAGGCAAAAAGTACAACATAGCTAAATGCAAATTATTTATCATCAGTCTGCTCCAAATCCCTATCTGATTAAGCCCTATCATGGTGAAATAGACTGAAATATTTGTGAGTTTTGAGGCCTAATTTTGCTCTTTTCCCCTGAAGTTTGGGACAAAATCACTTTCTTTCCCATGGATCTGGTGCAAAAGCTACTTGGTCTTTCCCAAAAGTTACTACTTAGACTTTTTAAAAAGATTTTCTTGATATATTTGATTTTGGCAGTTTGACTATAATGTTGCTAGATTTTCATTCTATTTATCTTGTTTAGGTTTTGCTAAGCTTCTTGGATATGTAAGTTGATAGTTTTCATCAAATTAGGAACTTTTTAACTTTTAGTTCTTCAAATATTTTTTTCTGCCGCACACTCACTCTCCCTCCAATTACAAATGGCTAATAGAGTTTCACAGGACATGGAGGCTATGTGAACTTTTTTAAAAATATTTTTTATCACTGTTCTTCAGATTGAATAATTCTATTGATATGTCTTCAAGTTCATTGACAATTTTCTACCATCTTCAGAATGCTATTAAGCCCATCCAGGGAATTTTTCACTGTGCTTTTCAATTCTAGAATTTCCATCTGGTTCTTTTTTATAGATCCCACTTCTGCCATTTCTGTACAGAGATTCCCCTATCTGTTCACTTGTTATGGCCATCTTTTCTTTTAAGTCTTTAAACATTATCTATAATAATTTTTTAAATGTCTTTTGTGTGTTAATACTGATATCTAAGTCATCTCATTGTCTGTTTCAATCAAATGCATCTTCTATTGTTTATGAGTCACATTTTCTTGTTTTTTTGCATGTCAAATAACTTTTCACAGTAAGTTGGACACATGGTTTGTATGTTGCAGGGAGGCTGGATTATGTTGTATTTCTTTAAAGGGGACTGCCTTTTATTCTAGCAGGCAATTAAATTACTGGAAGAAATTTTTTCTCCTCTCAGGCTTAGTTTTATTCTTTGTAAAAGTATGTCTATTTTGTTTTGATCCTTAGTCTTAGAATGAGATCTTTACTATAAAATGTGGTCCTTATTCAAAAGGTGTGGCTTTTCTAGGATTTCAGTTAAATGCTCAAGACCTTCAACAAGGACTCTCCAGTCTGACTCAACTGGAACTCCGGTGTTTTCCAGCACTAAGTGACCTCTGGTATCCCCATTCTGTTCTCATCTCCTCAGCAGCCACCGTAGTAGGCCTCACATACACAGCCCAGCTCTTGGTTAAGGATCTGAAGTGAACCTCCATGCAGATTTCTAACCCCTCCACTTCCCATCTCACATATACATAAAGCTCACTTCTTTTTTGGTATCTTGATATGCAAATTTAGCTACTTCAAGAATCCAGAATTCATCTGCCTCCTCACTTCAGCAAGACTGCCACTCCACTTGGGTTCTATCTCTTGTGCCGCAGTTGGAAAAGTATCCTCAGGTGAAAAGGTAGGATGAATGTTGGCACTCACCTCACATGCTTTCTTTCCCTCAATTATCAGAATCCTACGCTGCCTGAAATGTACAAAATCTGTTGCTTTGTATATGTTGTGCAGTTTCATAGTTGCTTATGGTAGGAAAGCAAGCCTAGTAATAGGTACTTCGTTACGGCCTGTAGAAGTCTTTGAGTCCTTTTACTGTGACACTGTTAGCATGAGGTAGAAGATAGTCTATGGCTTTGAAGAAAGAAGACAGTCTATGGCTTATCTTTCTTCAGGCTCACATTTTCTTTTGTCTAGGCTCCATTCTAAACTTTCTTTTTCTGATTTTAGCCCTCTCCGTAGGAGGTAAAAGTAAGTAAAATACAATAAACTCTATGAGTTTTGGTACTCCATAATGGAGTTTCTTAACCTGTTAGAGAAACCTGAGCATTTTCCTGAACAAAATACACTATATTTTCCTGAAGATATAACCTCCCGATGTTTTGTGCAGTAGAGTTTTGAGTGAATAATTAAGTTTGGCTACTTTATAAATCAAAATATCCAAGTACTTGTTATCCAAAGTAACCAAGTAATGTTTGTATAGATATTTGTCATGTGACAAGAGGCTTAGTCAGTTTAGGCTGTCATAAGAAAGTACCACAGCTTGGGTGACTTAAACAACATAAATTAATTTTCTCACAGTTGTAGAGGCTAAAAAGTCCAAGATCAAGGTTTGCCAGGGTATGGTTCATGGTGACAGCTCTGTTCCTAGTTTTTAGGTGACTGTCTTGTCCCTGTGTCCTCACACGCAAGGGGAGAGAGAAAGAGAGAAACACACAATCTCACTGGTGTCTCTCCTTATAAGGGCACTAATCACATCGTGGGGACCCCATCCTCATGACTTCATCTAAACCTAATTATTTCCCAAAGGCCCCATCTCCAAATACCATCACATTGGGGGTTAGGGCCTCAACATATGGACTTGGGGGACAGGACACAATTCAGCCCATATCAATAAGTCTTTATACCTGTATTTTATGAAAGTTTTCTTATGTGATATATGAAATAAGGGAGAAAAGGGTTTGCATGAAGATCTTTCCTGTGATAAAGGTGTGTTTATGTTTTTTCCAGTTTCACTAGTTTCAGATAAAAAAATAATTCCTACTTAAATAATTTTTACCTTCAATGGGCAAAATTAGCTCAAACATGAAAAAAAAAAAGTCCTATTTTTAAAAAGGCTTAAAGGAAATGTGGCAGCAATCCTTTAGGGAGGAATAATTCTATAGAGGTGTCTACAAAGGCTGGGCATATGTTTTTGAGGTCTTGTAACCCTGTGGGTATTTGTAAAAGAGGAGAGTTTCTTTAACCTCCTTGGTCAGGCATTTATAGAGCATCTCAACCCCTGCATCATTTGGATACTGATGAGACCCACCTGCTAGCAGCAGGAGCCTAAACAGGATTGCCAGAAATCCCAAGACAATAATCAAGATGGAAAAAATATGCCATCCTCAGCTTCTGAATAAGAAATTGGCTCACAGTCATGCACAAAGCCATAGACTAAATAGAAATTTCCCGTCCTAAAAATGAAATGTGTGCAGAATTCTTGGTGAGTGATATCCAGTACAACATCCACATAACTGTCATGATTTGCAAACTTAGTCTGAGTTTTCCTTGTAGAAACAAACTTCCTTCATTAATATATTGCTGCCAGATGGATGGGAGAGATCTCCTGAGGGGCTATGTGACAGCTGACAGCAAAATTGCAAATGGCATTGATACTAGAAAAACGATCTTCTTAGCTCAGTAACATGACATTCATTTTGAAAAAGAATCAGTAATTTCCTAACTCAATTTGTTTTTACTTTAGCAAGAGATTTGTTAAACCACTCTTAGCAGACTGAGGTCCAAGATATAAGAAAAATCTAGGTGTTTTGAGAAAATTTACTTTCTGTGTGTGTATGTATCTTTACTTTGTGCTTCTGTGTGTATAGAAAAGAGGAAGATACGGTATTCTTCATTTATAAATTGACCCTACTGACATTCTTATTTTTAGCAGCGATGATCCATTTAAAATCTCAAAATGTTTTGTGAATAAGAGCAAAAAGAGGGCTGGGCAAACTCAATGTCCACATAAATGCCTGTAATTGATCCATGCAGTAATAATTGAATCTAAAAATGCAGGAGAAGCTTCCCGTGCTATGCCATAAGTCATTATTGTGTTAAATTAAAATAGCAAATTAAAGGATGTCTTTTTGTCCTTGTGCTATTTAGTAGCAATATGTGTATCTGTATCTGCTTAGTATCTGTATCTATAAAATGGGAAGGAGAAGGGCAGAAACATGAAAAGAAGTTGCAGAATGTAGAGTCAGAAGAATCAGTCTGAAGTTCTAAACAACTTCTCTCTCGAGGCACCTTCCGCGCACGTGCATCTGAGCATACTGAACAATTTCCGTGGCATCAGCCCTGTACTGAAGCTGCCATTAAGAGACAGCTACGGAGGAGGGACGCTCAAAAGCCCTATGCCAGGAAGCATACCATATATACTTTCTCCATTAGGTGAACCTCTTCTAACATCACACTGACAGTTATCAAAGTGCATCATATTGCATGTTACTGTATTTTTACGTTAATATTTTACTTTGGTCATTTTAATATCAATTGACTGCTACTGCTTTTCTGAGAAATAATGTTTCAGTGAGAACATGGTAATTTTATGTGTGAGTTTAATTTATATATATATCAGCTTTATTGAGATTTAATTCACATAGCATAAAACTGACCCATTTGAAGTGTGCAATTCAATGGCCTTTAGTATATTCACAGAGTTGTGCAACCATCACCACAATCAATTATGGAATATTTTTCTGTGTTATTTGAACTACATATGCCTTTTAAATAAACAAAAATAGATCTTCAAATGAAAGGCTCTGTAAGAAAACCATAGAATTTCAGAACTAAAAGGAATATGTAGACTATGTATTCCAGCAATATCGTTCACATAATTTCACAGTCAGGAAATGGCAGATTCCTGGCTCTGGGCCCTTTGACTAGCACTGCTTTTATCACCGAAGATAATAGTCTTTCATATGAATCACTGATATCTGCCAGTTAATGACAGCCTACTCTGTACTGAGCTCCCTTCATAAAGAACATAGAATAGTTTGTCTTCTAAGACTTCTTTCTCCTTAAAAAAAAAAAAAGAAAAAGAAAAAGACCTAATCAAACAAAACTCGATAAGCTTAGCATATGACCAATAGAGTTATAAAGTTCTCTACTAAATGTTAGTATGGTACAATGAAATATGTCATTTTTATTTTAGGTAATATAACCTAGTGGTCAGAAGCATATATTCTGGAGTGATAAATATCTTTGGCTTTGCCACTTATTGGTTGTATGATCTTTTTGAGCCTTAATTTTCACATTTAAAAATGGAAATAATAATACTAGTTACTCCTCTTCCAGTGTTGAGAAGATCATGTCAGATAATCAATATGTATACTGAGATCAGCATCTGGCTAGTATAATACATGTGCCATTATTACAATTTTCTAATATATAATTATCCCTTATATGTAATATATTTTAACACTATCAATTAAACTTCCTCCAGTTAATGTTTAAAGTCACTATAGTATCTTTAATTTTTATAGTATTTTAAAGTAAATTTATGTATATTATTACACTTGATCACTCAAAAATCTGCTAAGATAAAATCTAGAATCACCAAAAGGCTGATCTAGTTTTCCTTTGTCTTTTATTGTAAGGATGTTTGCTATTATATATCATGGTACCAAAAAGTGGAGCTTAGGAAAGACACTCTGAATGAAGACTCAAATTCATAACACAAACTGATACGGATTCAATAATGATGTCTAATATGGGTATGACAGCTTAGCAGTGTTGAATCAGAAGAAAAGTTCCTTTGTGTGGTTATGCCCTGGCATAAAGAAGAGATGCTAGGGTTAACAAACACCATCCTCCATGCCAATCTATTTCAGGGATGCTGAGAGGCATATGGACATGACCGTTTTTACTGGAGAGCTCAAAATATCAATTTAAATAAATACTTTTATAGAAAGAAAGAAGCGTATTTTTCACTTACAATTTCAGCTGAGAAGGCATGTTCCAGGTTTAAAAGAATAGATTCTATTAAAGAGGCCAATTCTCATAGTATTAAATGCCTGCATCGTTCAAAGAGGCTATCTCAATAATAAATAAATAAAGCAAAACAAAAATACAAAGGAAAGACTATCCTCTCTGATCATCTGTCTTAACTGCTTAAACTTATATCTTTTTTTGGTACCAGTAGCATCTTCCCTTTAATTTGAATGGCTATTTTTTTCCTAAAAATGCCCAACTACTTTATTCTTCCTGGGGGTATCCAAACCAGATGAGCCTAAGTAACTGCAATATCAAGATGCTATGGCTTATTTCTGGTGCTGCATAGCTGTAGGGGCCACAGAATCGAGGTTTAGGGACTGCCAATGGATTGGTAACATTGCTCCAACACCATGCAGACATTCTTTCTATTTGTAATTTCTGCTACTGATTTGCATTTCCCAGAGAAAGGAATCTTTGGACTGGGAGTCAGGAAGCCACCAGAAGTGATTTTAATTCTGTTATAATTGGCTATGTTATCCAGCGAGGTATTTTAGTTTCTGTGTCTTGTTCTCTTCCTTTGCTAAAGAAGAACTTGGACTAAGGACTTTTAGTTTCCTACCCAGGTCAAGCATTCTCTGATTTTGTGTAGTTTATCATTAGTTATCCAATAACTTACAATGGCATCTTGCATTTGGGGTTTCCTTGTTTTGTTTGTTTCCTTTGTTTTGCTTCAGTGCTTTAATCCTCACAATCCTGAGATAGAAACACAATGCTAGGTAGAAACTTCCCTCATGTCTTTAAACAAGCAGGCCAGTCTGTGTGTACTCACAAAGGGCTCAGACCCTATTACACTGAAATAATATTTTCTAAAGTCAGAGTGAAAGCTCAAATGTAATTGGCTGAGAGATGTTGCCTGGGAAAAATCACAGAGTCCCCTCACATACTTTTACATTATCCTCCAGAGTGCCTCAAGTTCTGTTTATTCTTGCAGCACTAAAATAACCTCAACATATTTCTGTAACAGCTCAAGAAAGAGTATTTTTTTGACTTCACCATGTATGGTTTCAATCCAGTGGTTTCCATTTTCACATCACATGGTGTTCCTCAGTTGGGTTCTCACAGGCCTGACCTAGAGCCATATCTCCCCAAAAAGGGTAAAGGATGCTTGCTGGGAAGAGGCACATGGAAATTCCATCCAATTACTTGAGGGTTTTATTCTTAACACAGCACCGAATAGTTTAATATCTCTTCTTGCTTGTTATAAATAGGTTCTGATGCCTGTCGCTCTAGCTCACCGGGAAAGAATGCAAACAGTCCCAGGAATGAAATACTCAGGAAGGTTGTTCTGCTTGGTAAGAGCTATTTTATTTTAAATGACAACATTTTCCTCCAGACACAGAGAAAGCCTTAAATTTTTAGTCTGTGAGTTTCTCATCCTTAGGAATGATGTAATATATTATATGAGAAAAAAAAGAAAGAAAGGAAGGAAGAAAGAAAGAGAGAGGAAGTTACATCAGTGATAAAAACGTGCTGAACAGTATCTTTATTTCTCAGTTGGCCTTTAAAGGAACGCTCATTATTTTGACCAAATCTGTGTGTTCCTGCTGCATTCTCCAGGAACCAGTATCATTCATGTAAAGGCCTGTTCAGAAGGACATCTAGAAAACCAACAGAATAAAGCAAGTAGAAATACATTACAAAAGACACCAAGTTGAGTCC